>PVKW010007863.1:0-69793 GCA_004027895.1 Orientallactaga bullata
TTGCTGTGCCTAGCAATACCTCCACAAGACCCTCATAATAGAAGTAAAAGATGATGACATCAAATTAAAAAAGAGACTAATGGAGAGAGGGAGGGGATATGATGGAGAGTGGAGTTCTAAAGGGGAATGGGGGGAGGGGAGGGAAAACTATGCACCTTTTGTATGTAAGTATGTTTTGTTGTCAATAAATATTAAAAAAGAAAAAGAAAAAGAAAATACCAGTATGAGGAGTTGGGGGAGGAAATAGAAGCCCGTGTTCTGATAAACACACATGCACACATACCTATGAGGAAAAAAAAGAAGTCCCATCAATGTAGAAAACCTACACAGTATTGATGAACTAATCTCAATGTAAAAAGAAAAATCACCAAAATTGATTTTTTTTCTATTAGGAAAAAAAGCTAAAAATAAAAAAAATTACATTCCCGATGTCTTTTCATATCATTTCGCAACATTTGGTAAAGGAAAGAAAAGATCAGCATGACCCATCTCTATATCTTCACTGGATATTAATTATTAAGTTTATTAATTATAAACTTCATAGACAAATCACGTATTGATCATCTTCCCCTCGTGTTATCCTCTGATCTCCTCTCCTCCGCCCCCATTCCACTGAGGACCCTCTTCAGTGGGTTACTGGTGTTCACTGCGGGGTCCTGAATGCACCGGTCAGTGTCTGTGGTGGGGAGCAGTGCCTCAGGAAACTACTTCCCACCCTGTGCCTCTTTCAATCTTTCTTCCCAGATGTTGTTCCCTGAGCTTTTAGCCAGTGTGACCTTCGAAATCCTGTTCTGCCAAACGAGGAAATGCAAAAACGAGGAAAGTGCGCCCTCTGCAGGCTTCTTAACAATTTCGATACTTAGTATTTTAGATGAAAAGCAGGCGAAGTTCTATAGAAATAATGAAGAATAAATAAGTAAATGATTCGCATTAGTGCGTTTACTACTTTCACCACTGACTCAATAGCAATGTAAATAAAGATAAGGGAGCAAGCCAGGCGTGGTGGCACACGCCTTTAATCCCAGCACTCGGCAGGCAGAGGTAGGAGGATTGTTGTGAGTTCGAAGGCCGCCCTGAGACCACATAGTGAAGTCCAGGTCAGCCTGGGCCAGAATAAGACCCTACCTCAAAAAAAAAAAAAAAGAAAAGAAAAAAGATAAGGGAGCAGGTCTCAGTGTATAAATTATTAGCTGATCAGGTCAATCCTTTCTTCTTTTCTTCCCTACTCGCTTTCCCCTCTCTCCTTCCTTCTTGTTCTCCCTCCCTTCCTCCCATTTGAAAACACAGCAAAAGTATAGCATTTATTTCCTATGCTTGTGCTTCTACACACTCTTAAATCAAGACTGTTGGCAACAGTTTAAATTGTGTGGTGACTTAAAGCTTCACCTCTCATCGTAAAGTTGCTGTAGATGCTTACTGGGAGTTATTAGAACATAAGGGGGCTGTTTGGCAACTCTGTTCTCTCCTGAGTGTGCAGATATGCAATCCAGCACTTTAAAGAAATGTAGCAATACCTCATACTCAGTGCCTTGATTTAAAAGACAAAAAAAGCTGTCAGGGCTGGAGAGATGGCTTAGCTGTTAAGGCACTTGCCTGCAAAGCCAAAGGACCCAAGTTCGATTCCTCAGGACTCACATAAACCAGATGCACAAAGTGGTACATGTGTCTGGAGTTCGTTTGCAGCAGTTCAAGGCCTGTTGGACCCATTCTCTCTCTATCTGCCTCTCTCTCTCTCTCTCTAATTAATTAACTAGCTAGTTAGTTAATTAATTAAAGCTCCCGTGGTACTGAGGATATAGCTCAGGTGGTAGCATGCTTGTCTAGCATACAAGGAGCCCTAGGGTTTGGTACCCAGCAGCACAGAAACTGGTGCAGGGTGGCACGTACCTGTTATCCCAGCAGTTGGTCATTCTCCCTGTTAAGTCTGAGGGCATCCTGGACTATCTGAGAGGCTGTCTCAAAAAGCAAGCGAAGAAACCAAAAACAAAATAGCCACAGCTGGATGTGTTGGCACATACCTTAAATCTCAGCACTTGGGTGCCTAAGGCAGGAGAATTTCCAGTTTGAAGCTGGATGGGGCCACATAGCAAGAATGTCTAGAAAACACATACTCACACATAAAGTCAAAATTACTCTCTTGGTTACCTAAGTTTAGTCTTCAGGCATGCTATTTCCATGACTCCAGATGTGAAGTCTACAGCTGTCTTAAACAGTGTCCTATACTGTGGTAGTTAAGAAAAACAATATATCCTGGCAGAAGCCACTTAGGACATGAGAGATCTGATAAGGAGATATCTTAACTTCTTTGGATTTCAGTTTCCTCATCCAATATGTGAATTCCATGAGCCCTGTGGATTCCCAAATCTGTAGAAGCTCAATCCTTGGGATTCATTTGTTCCAGTCATTTATTGAATACTTACCATGTATCAAGAACGGGAGGAGGAAGAGCTGGAACGTTTGTGATAATGGATGGGCTTGTTCCAAATTATTAATAAAACTAAATTCGAACTGGTGGAGATAAAGAGATTTACAGTTTTGTTGTTGTTTTTAAATCTGTATTTATCTATCTGCATGTGTGTGTGAGTATGAGTTCTCCAGCATCCCCTGCCCTGCAAACGAATGCCCATCTGGCTTTACATGTGTGGCTGAGGAATGGAACCTGGAGACAGCAGGGTTTGAAAGCAAGCACCTTTAACTTCTGAGCCATTTCCCCAGCTCCTGTTGTTTTGAGGGAGGAAAATTTTACTTTGGCTCACAGTTTCAGGAGGTATCAGTCTGTCATGCTGGGGAAGGAATGGTCATAGAAGCAGGTCACTCGGGAGCAGAGTATTTCTTTTTTTTTTTCAAGGTAGGATCTCACTCTAGCCCAGGCTGACCTAGAATTCATTATGTAGTCTAAGGGTGGCCTTGGACTCAAGCATTGAGGGATGTTTAGGTTAGAACTTATCAAATAAAACAAAGTGATATAAGAAAGGGAGAGATTGAAGATATTCTTTAAACAGAGTTTTCAAAGAAATTATCTCAGGTGAGGACCTGAATAACAAGAAAAATAAATCGTCCATGCCAAGGTCTGGGAGAGGGTAGTCTAGAATGAAGGGTCAGCTAGTGAAAAGCCCTGTGGAGGGAACGAGCTTGGCGCGTTCCAAGATAGTGTGGCTGTGGCAGAGTGAGTTGAAAAGGTGCAGTTCAGGAAGAAGGCAGCGGCTAGGTCATGATGGACCCTAGAGGCCCCGGTATGAAGTTTTGTCCTTATTTCAATTAACATGGAAATGTACTGGATGGTTTCTATGAGTGCGGTTTTGAAGATCAAATGTACCATCATGCACAAAGCTCTTGGCAGAATGTTCACAGCAACCACTCAGGAGGGAGTGACGCCACCCACATCATTAGTATTATACACCAAACCCCTGAGATCCAATACTGTGAAGTCCAAAAATATTTGTTCTTATACAATTCAGTTATTACCAAGATGAGTGAAGTGAGAGCAGAGCCTGAGCGGAGGATAGGAGGCAATGGTTAATCACCACACGGCCAAACTCTAATCTGGGCATGCTGTATTTGTTTTCTGACCACATTCTCATTCTCACCATCATTATCATCAATGAAACCGAAGGCCACACTGTTCTTTAAAAGAAATGGCAACTTTCCTGCATCAAAGTGAATCTGAAGGAGCCATCCTACATGCTGGGATACCAAGAAAGGACATCAAGATTCCCTTAAGAACAACACTACTAAGTGGACCAGGTCTGTTCTACAAGGATCCTTTCAGCCATTTTCCATAGCTGGTGAGCAGCAGACACACACTGGGCTGCAAACATCAAGAAGTCCATTTCAAGTTGGAGGTCACACAGGTGGGCCAAGGGTTTTTCTTGGCCCCACTTTATCACCTATGCGCCCCCCTCTCTTTCTGTGGAAGAATACCATATAAAGCTTTCCTTACCCCGTGGATCATTTAGTTTACTAAATCATGGTTTATTTTTTCCTCAGGATATCACATGCTATTTTAGAGTCAGTTTTCAAAAGGTCTTAAATGACTTGGCTCAAAATTGGTTTTGTATTAAGGGAAAGAACGGGTGTCCCAGAATCTCCATCAGCACCTTACTGAATAGGCTGTGACCGCCCACAGTCTTCCAGGGATTGCCAACCATAAACAGCTGAGAGACAGCTAAGGCTCATTTATTCCTTCCACTCTTCCACATTTTTACTATTCCATTCACTAAAACAAGATTATCGTTGGCTATCATGGCAAGAGTGTGAGGAGGGTGGGAGGGTGTACAATAAGATCAGCTGCCTCATTCCATACATTTTTGGGGCTGTGTATGTATATGTAAGTGCGTATGGTGTGTGCCGTATTTGTGTATGTATAGATGTTCACGTCCCATGAACATGCACGTGGAGGGGAGAGGAAGATGTTAGGTGACCCCCTTTATTGCTCTTTCCCCTTATCTCCCTGAGACAGTACCTCACTAGACCCGGAGCTCCCTGGAGTTTTGGTTAGACTGGTTGACTAGGGAGCTCTTGTCTCCCACTCAGTGCTGAGGTTACAAGCATGCATGACCAAGGCTGGCTTTTTATGTGGGTTCTGGGGATCTGGCCCTCATACTTACACAGCAAATGTTTTATATCTACTTAGCCATCTCCCCTCTAAAACTACATCCAAGCCGTTGCAACATTACTTTGAATACTACCCATGCTATTGGCCATCCAGATGAGCAGAAAGTACATATGCCTAATAAAAGACTTCTTCCTCACTAACTTGGTTTTCTTTTTTTCTGGTATTATTTTTTGAAGAATATTGCATGAAACATTTTCCTTAGGGAGACACTGACACATATCTATTCACCCTAGATAGGGCATAGGCAAAAGACCAAAGCACGATGGCACCAAAACCAGTTCTGGGTAACCAAGAAGTTTATTGGCGTTATTTAGAGCATGAGTGAGGGGTTACTTACAGGAACGTAGAGACCCCAGAGCAGCCATAACATTGAGAAGTGTCATCCCAGCATGGACGACAACCTCTCAATTGCCGTTTAGAGGAGGTTCCCTGTTTCTTGATCTTCTATCCTCTATATACTTCATCTCCGTGTGAGGCCATTGTATACAACTGGTACAGGGGGCACTGAGATTTCAGGTGATGGTCTGATCACCCTTCCCACACCACCCTTCCTTCTATGGGGGAGTACCAGCAGGCCCAATCTGGAGAATCTCTCGTGAGCAGTCCCAGCTGCTTTGGATAAATCTGGCAACCATTGTTTTTCTCAGAGGACAATTCACACAGCACTGGTCAGAATCGGCCCCTCAACAGTCATCTGCTGCTCCTATAACCCTGGAGCGTGGTCGTGTGACCTTTTAAGTTTCTGTTCTCCTAGACTTTTTGACCCTCCTCCTCCACAAGGGAATATTTTAATTCAGAGGAATTTGCTCTACAACAAGATTTGAGGTGACTATTCAATAGGTCTTTTAAACACATTCCCTTATACATCTCATTTCTCACTTCCAGTTCCTCAATAAATTTTCTTATTCATCTCACAAAGTTAATTTCTAAGACTTTATGGTCCTAAGTTGTCAAAAGTCATGGTAGACTGGTAGCAAGAGATGAAAAGATCTTTTGGACAGAGTTTTTGGTAGCCATTACCCTCATTGTGTATGAAGATTCCCAGTGTGACTTAACTGTCATCTGGGTGGTGCAATGGGGCATGGAGTCAGAGGAGGGAAGATCTAATAAGGAACAGGAAACAGCCCATCAAATAGCAATGAGAAAATGTAATTGCTCCAGCAGGCTACTACATAAATAGACACGGATCCTTTCTTAATTTTAATGCCAGAGACTAATGACTGGTCCCAATGAAAATCCTAGTGGAAATAATTGTAATAAAAATAGCCAAAACATTAAGAATAGGACAAGTGAGAATGACGATGGCTAATAAGCATTTGAATCGTCAAGCATCGTTACCAATCCAACCACAAAAATAAGAACTGGATCATGGGCTAAGTACCTAAAAGGAATCATGGACCAGCTGGACATGGCCAAATGTCTGTCATCCTAGCATTCAGGAGGCTAAGGCAGGAGAACACAAGTCAGGCGCCAGACTGAGCTATGTGGTGAGACCCTGTTTGCAAAAATCAGGGCCAGGCTGCAGCTCAGTGATGGAGCACCAGGTTAGATCCCCAGCAGTGACTGAAGAATGAAGGAAGATGAAGGGAAGAAGGGAAGGAAGGAAGAAAATAAATGAACTATCTTATATAGATCAGTGTGTGGATTTGTGTGTGTGTGTGTGTGTGTGTGTGCGTGCATTTGAGTGTGTGTATGCGTGTGAGTGTGTGTAGGTGCCTGTGGGTGTGCAAGTGTGCATGCGTGTGTGTGTGTGTGAGTTGAGGCCAGAGAACAATCTTGGATGCTATCTTCAGTAATGCCATATACCTCTGTTTGCGACTGGGTCTCTCATTAGCTTAGACCTCACCAATTAGACTAGACTGACTGTACAGCAAGCTCCAGGGACCCTTCTGGCTCCCCCTCGCTGGTGCTAGGATTACAGTCATACTTGGCTTCTTTTACATGGATTCTGAGGCCCAAACTCGGGTTCTTAGTCTTTCAAGGCAACCTCTTTACCCACTGAGCTATCTCCTATGCCTCTAGCGTGTGGAATTTAATGGGGGAATCCTACAATGATCCTGTCGTTCCATTACTGTGTTTAATTGGATCTGTACATGACAATGTAGGACTCTCTCAAGATTGTGCTTATTTGTTGTGTTGTTTATGTTATAGTTGTGTGTCTAGCTCAAGATGCAATTTTCCCCCTAAATTAAAAGAAAAATATTCTGAAATGAATTTTCTAACTCTTTTAATCATTCCCCAATCATCTGAGTCCATACACTTAAAAAAAGTTTATATCTCACCAGACTCCACAAAGGATTTAATATTAATACAGCTTATAAAAATAAAATCTGGGGCTGGAGAGATGGCTTAGTGGTTAAGCGTTTGCCTGTGAAGCCTAAGGACCCCAGTTCAAGGCTTGATTCCCCAGTACCCACGTAAGCTAGATGTACAAGGTGGCGCATGCATCTGGAGTTCATTTGCAGTGGCTGGAGGCTCTGGTGTGCCCATTCTCTCTCTCTCTCTCTCTGCCTCTTTCTCTCTCTGTCTGCCTGTCACTCCCAAATAAATAAAAACAAAACAATAAAATCAATCAGGGATTTTTTTCTCCTTCCTTCCTTCCTTCCTTCCTTCCTTCCTTCCTTCCTTCCTTCCTTCCTTCCTTCCTTCCTTCTTTCCTTCCTTCCTTTTTCCCTACCTTCCTTCCTTCCTTTCTTTCATTTTTTTTTGAGGTAGATTTTCACTTTCACTTAGGCTGACCTGGAACTCATTCTGTAGCCGTGCCTGATCTTGAACTTGTGGCAATCCTCCTACTTCAGCCTCCTGAGAGCTGGGATTAAAGGCGTCATCATGCCTGGGTCCAATCAGGATTTTTGTAAACTTGGGATACTTACAGCAAAGAGGAACAAACAGGAAACTTAAAACCAAATGCTAGCCGGGAGTGGCGGAGCACGCCTTTAATCCCAGCACTTAGGAGGTAGAGGTAGGAGGATTGCCACGAGTTCAAGGCCACCCTGAAACTACATAGTGAATTCCAGGTCTACCTGGGCTAGAGCAAGACCCTACCTCCAAAAAAGTGCTAAGAGTATAGAAATATTTCATATTAGTTCTATAGAGTTGGTAAAAGTAGGCTCCCAATTGGCTCTAAAACAAACAAAAAAAGTTTTAAGGTTCATAGACGCCATAAGATAAAAAAAAAGCAATGTTTGAGAGCTGGAAAGATTGCTAAGTGGTTAAGGCACTTGTCTACAAAGCCTAAGGACCAGGGTTCAATTCCCCAGTACCCACATAAATCCAGATGCACAAGGTGGTGCATGCATCTGGAGTTCATTTGCAGTGGCTGTAGGCCCTGGTGTGAACATTCTCTCTATCTGCCCCTCTTCTATATATAAATAAATAAATAAAATGGTTGAATGATGAAATACATTTCCTCCTAGACCAGATAAGGATATCATGATATAAAACAAGTGATGACCACTGCTCTTCACACACCTTTGGGCTGGAATGAAAATCTTCCCATACACACCTTAGGGCTGAACTAGATGTAGATATGGGCTACCTTTCTTTTTTTTCACTAAAATATTTTTACATAATTAATTAATTAATTAATTTGAGAGAAAGAGAGGAAGAGACAGATAAAGAGAGAAAGGGCACTCCATGGCCTCCAGGCACTGCAAACAAACTCCAGATGCACACATCACCTTGTGCATCTCCCTTCGTGGATACTGGGAAATCAAACCTGGATCCTTAGGCTTCACTAAGCACCTTAACCACTAAGCCATCTCTCCAATTCCTTCCTTTCTTATTATTACTATTCTTCTTAATTTTAGCTACTATAAGACAATGGCATGATATGAAATGCAATTTGTCAAGTTCAATTGTCCAGAGAGCTAGCCTTGATTGTCTAACTTGATCCAAAGGTAAATTTCCCACCTAAATGAGAATTGCTATCTAGTATTCAAGGATTCCCTTAAACAGTTTATTTTAAATTTATTTTCAAGGGGAGAGAGAAAGGGAAAGAGACAAAGTGAAGAGAATGGGTGCACCAAAGTATCTTGCCACTACAAATGACGCCAGACATTGTGTGGCACTTTGTGCATCTGGCTTTACATGGGTACTAGGGAATTGAACCCCAGTCAGGTGGCCTTATAAGCAAGAGCCTTTAACTGCTGAACCATCTCTTCAGCCTCTCAAAAATATATTTTTTAATCATTTAATTTTATTTATTTATTTATTTATTTGAGAGAGACAGAGAGGCAGATAGAGAGAGAATGGACACACCAAGGCCTCCAGCCACTGCAAATAAACTTCAGATGCATGTACCACCTTGTGCATCTGGCTTACATGGGCACTGGGGAATTGAACCTGGGTCCTCAGGCTTCGCAGGCAAGCACCTTAACTGCTGAGCCATCTCTCCAACCCTCAAACATAGATTTTCTACAACTGGGCTTTAGATAAGGATGTTTGAGAAAAGACATTTATGTTCTCAAGTTCAAATTCATAGTACAGATATTCCAAGCAATAGATCATGTCAAAGAACACTGAGAAACTTTCAAAGGCACACATTCACGTACTGCTACAGTCAAGTTTGCATTGCTGGCAGAAATCACCAGAGAAAGATAAGCTTGTGGTTTATTTTGGCTTACAGACTCGAGGGAAAGCTCCATCATGGCAAGAGAAAAGGATGGCATGAGCAGAGGGTGGATATCAACCTCTTGGCCAACAACAGATGGACCAGAGCAACAGGAGAGTGTGCCAACACTGGCAAGGGGAAACTGGCTATAATACCCATAAGCCTGCCCCCAACAATACACTGCCTACAGGAGGTGTTAATTCCAAAATCCCCATCAGCAGGTAACCGAGCATTCAGAACAGCCAAGTTCATGGGGGACACCTGAATCAAACCACCACAAATACCTATACAAAGAATCAATAATTGTACCCTTTAAATTTTTCTGGATTCATTTCAAAACATGAATAAGTAGGGGTTGGGAAGACAGTCCGGTCAGTAACGTTGGCTGAAAATACTTTCCACATAGTCTGAACCTATCAACCAAAGTGTTCAACCATGTCTAGGCTCATGAGAGAGAAGTAAGAGGCTGTTGTTTTAAGTCACTGATTTTTGGAATGGTTTGTTACACAGCTATAGCTAGCTAATACAGCACCTGAAGTTAAGACATTTCTTCATGTAACAAGACCACCAAGGACTGCTAACATTAATTCTCACATTAGTAATATTAGCAAATAATAAAGTTTACTTTCAATGGGATTGTGGAGGGATTTAATTACTTTATCTAAAATTCTATTGAATATTACTAAATGAGTAAAATGAGTCAGGCATGGTGGTGCACTCCTTTAATCCCAGCACTCAGGAGGCAGAGGTAGGAGGGTCACTGTGAGTTCGAGGCCACCCTGAGAATACATAGTGAATTCCAGGTCAGCCTGAGCTAGAGTGAGACCCTGCCTTGGGGAGGAAAAAAAGCTTACTACGAAATGAATAAAAAGAAAAAAGATTGTTGGGCTGGAGAGATGGCTTAGCCATTAAGGTGCGTGTCTGTGAAGCCTAAGGGTCCAGGCTCAATTCTCCAGGTCCCACGCAAGCCAGATGCACATGGTGGCATATGCATCTGGAGTTCATTTGCAGTGGCTAGAGACCCTGGTGTGCCCATTCTCTCTCCCTCACTCTGACTCTAATAAATATATAAATAAAAATAAAATCTTTAAAAAAAAAAAAAAGGGCTGGGTGTGGTGGTACATGCCTTTAATCCCAGTACTTGGGAGGCAGAGGTAGAAGGATTGCTGTGAGTTCAAGGCCACCCTGAGTGTAACACCAGGTAAGTCTGGGCTAGAGTGAGATCCTACCAAAAAAAAAAAAAAAAAAAGAGGGATGCTGGAGGGATGGCTTAGACATTAAGGCACTTGCCTGCAAAGCTGAAGGACCATAGTTCAATTCCCCAGGACCCACATAAGTCAGATGCACAAGGTGGTGCATGTGCCTGGAATTCATTTGTAGCAGTTGGAGGCCCTGGCACACCCATCCATTCTCTCTTTCTCTCTCTCTCTCTCTCCCTCCCTCCCTCCCTCTTCCTGTCAAATAAATAAATAAAAATAAATAAATATATATATGGAATTTAAAAAGCAATAAAAAGGTGTAAATTCTAGTTAATCAGGACTTGGGTCGGAACTGTACATACAGTGCCTGACCTACAGCTCGTTCCTATCCAGAGAGCCAATCAAACACAGAGTAAAGAGAAATAAAAGCCACAAACAATCTTACCTTGTTCTTGAAATATTTCTTTATAAGATACACAGAAATAAGGCTGTATAGATGACTCAGTGGTTAAGCACTTGCCTGCAAAGTCTCAGGACCCAGGCTCAATTCCCCAGAACCCACATAAGCCAGATGCACAAGGTGGCTCATGTGTCTGAAATGTGTTTGCAGTGGCTAGAGGCTGTCTGTCTCTCTCTCTCTCTCTCTCTCTTTCCCTCCCTCCCTCTCTCCCTCTTTCTCTCTCAAATAAATAAGTAAAATATTTTAACTATATACACAGAATTAAAAATTTCCTTGCCAAAATCTGCTCTTTGTAAACACTAGTGTCATGAGAAAACCTTGACTTGCAATTTACCACAGGAAACCAGCTAGAAGGTAAAATAGAAAAACCACTAAACTAGTATTTCTATAATTTATAAAAGAGGATTTATAGTCTTAATAAAAGGGTGAAAACTGAGTAGTAGGGATTATGTGATATTTTCATTCACCAGAATAGTGTTGGACAGGCCAGTTTAAAACAAACCATAAAGAATTTTAATAACAAAATGTTCATTAGGTAATTTAATGTAGTCTTTTTTTATCAGCAAGACTATAAAATTCAATGTTCCCTGCAATCACCTTAGACAAGTAATTGATCTCAGAGTAAAAGCCTGAGGAAAGGGTCTTTTTGCATTGCTTGGCTTTGGGACTTCTCCATACTCCTCATTGAGATCATCTTAGTATTTCCCTGACTCTCGATTCTAGCTGCCTAAAGTGAGCTGGCCACGGGAATTGGTTTTTAAATTTAAAAAAAAAAAAATTAAATAGAGAGTACAAATTGGATTTGGTAAGATTCTGAATGATTTCTGAATTTCATTTCAGATATGAGCTCTCAAGGCTGGCTGTGACTTTTTTAGATTTCTAACAATAACAGACCCAGGAATTGTATCAGTCAGCAACCCCTATAGAGGTTGCAGCCCGGAGACTCAGATGATGCCCCTAAAAATAAACCCCAGGTTTCACCACATCTTCAGCAGATGCTACACTCTGTAAATGATCAGAAAGGTAGGGAACCAGGAAATGGCCACCAGACACACTGAAATAATACCACCTCATCATATTTACGACCCAAGCAGCAAGAAAACAGGATGGGGAAGCTGTCACCTCCTGAAAGGCTGGAGAACAAGTGTTTGGATAGCAATGCCGAAACTGCATCATCTCGACACGCCATGTGCCAGCAGAAAAGACAAAGCAGCCTGAAAATTGATCTTGTCTCCCTGTCACCCTCCAGTCCTCACATGAAGGCACCCAATGTGTGGCAACTTGCTTGTGCCCAGAACTCTAACTATTAGGAATTCTGGGAACATGGTTTTAGCCTTCAGCCATCACAGTGCAGGACCACACATGTGCCTATCAGGCATGACTATAGGACAGAGTAACTTCTACCTTTACCTAAAGAGGGACTGATGATAAGCACAGTGTTTGCTTATCAACAGCCCATTCAGCAAAGCTCAAGAAACTTGTCTTGTAAGTCATATGGCACAGAGATTTCATCCTTCTCCAAGTATCTAAGAATCACTAATAGAATTTCAGCATGTCTCACTCCATTTCAACTTTCTCATCCCCATACTCTAGGCAGCTCAGTCCCAGGTGGCATAAATAGGTACCAGGGCAATGAAGTGAATCTTTTTTTTTTTTTTTCTTCTTTTTTTAAGTAGGGTTTCACTCTAGCTCAGGCTGACCTGGAATTCACTATGGAGTCTCAGGGTGGCCTCGAACTCAGGGCAATCTTCCTACCTCTGCTTCCCGAGGGCTGGGATTAAAGGTGTGTGTCACCACTCCCGGCTTTGAAGTGAATCTTTAAAAAAGTATTTTATTTCTTTGCAAACAGAGAGAGAGAGAGGGAGAGGTAGAATGGATGTGTCTGGGCCTCTTGCTGCTGCAAAGGAACTCAGATGCATGTGCCACTTTGTACATCTGGCTTTATGTGGTTACTGGGGAACTGAACCTGGGGCCATTATGCTTTGCAAGCAAGTGCCTTAACCACTGAGCCATCTCTCTAGCCCACAATCTTTCAAGTAAGGGAAAAAAATCAATCACATTCATGTAATCCAAGATTTTCATTCTTAGAATGATTTTAGCAGAGGGTGTGTTGCAGTCATTTTCACATTGCTGTCAGAAAACACACAACTAAGAGCTCGTGTGGGAGGAAAGTTTATTTTGACTTACAGACTTGGGGGGAGGCTCTGTGATGGCAGGGGAACATGATGGCATGAGCAGAGGGTGGACATCACCTCCTGGCCAACATCAGGTGGACAAAGCAGTGGAAAGGGGAAGCTGGCTAGAATACCCAGAAGCTCAACACCTCCCCCCCCCCCAACAATACACTGCCTCCAGAAGGCTCCAATTCCCAAATTGCCACCAGCTGGGAACCTAGCAATCAGAACACATAAGTTTATGGGGGACATCCTACAAGAATAAAATACTATGGACCAAAAATTGTTTCCCTCTCAAAAGCAATCCCACATGATTATATTTGGAGGTAGGGCCTAGAAGGGGCCATTCAAGATCTAATGAAGTCATAGTGGTGGCATCCTGATAGCACAGGGTTGGTGTCCTTACAAGAACAATCTGTGACACTCTTGGGAGGTGGTAGGACCCTTAGGAGACAGAGCTTTGTGGAAGACCATTGAGGGCATTTTCTTGAGCACAGTTCTAAGACCTAGCACTGTCCTCTGTCTAATTTACTTCCTGGTTGCTGGGACACAGCTACACGTATGATCACTACCAAAGTGTCCTCACCGCAGGCCCCCAAACAATGGAGCCAGCTGAGCATGGGCTGAAACCTCTTGAATTCATGAGCCACAATAAAGGTCTCCTCTGTTCAAACTGATTATTATTTTGTCATAGAGATGGAATGCTAATCAAAATATCTGTCATGCCAGGCATGGTGGCGCACACCTTTAACCCCATCACTTGGGAGGCAGAAGTAGGAGGAGCACCATGAGTTCAAAGCCACCCTGAGACTACATAGTGAATTCCAGGCCAGCCTGAGCTACAGTGAGACCCTACCTCAAAAAATCTATCTATATGTATGTATGTTATATGGCTGGGTGTGGTGGCGCACACCTTTAATCCCAGCACTCAGAGGACCACCATGAGATTGAGGTCACCCTGAGACTAC
This sequence comes from Orientallactaga bullata, assembly GCA_004027895.1. Taxonomy (NCBI): domain Eukaryota; kingdom Metazoa; phylum Chordata; class Mammalia; order Rodentia; family Dipodidae; genus Orientallactaga; species Orientallactaga bullata. The sequence goes on from PVKW010007863.1 coordinate 14,029, forward strand.
ATAGTGAGTTCCACGTTAGCCTGGATTAGAGTGAAACCCTACCTCAAAAAAAACAAAAACAAACAAAAAGACCATCTGTCATGGCAGTGTAACCATGGGTCCCCTGACCACAGTAAGAATAAATTTAGTTTTGTCTTTACTAACATAGAAATAGGGAAATAACTGAGAATAGAGTCTACAATGCCTTGCAGGATGAAGCTAGAGACATGTTACTTCACAAGAATGGGCAGAAAGAGTAAGCATCCCAACTGTCCGGAGTCTCATTGAGGGCCAGAATCATCACTCAGACTGCCAGGGAATGGCTCTGTTATGTGACCGTGTCCCTGCATGGATCCACAGAGATGAGGCAGGCAAAGGCTTGCCTCAAGCCAAGTCTCTAAGGGGATGCTTTGTAAGACCCCGGAACACCAGAGGATGAAAGGCCTGTGAAGAGTCTCTCTGAAGCCACCTCCATCTCACCTCCATTATTTCCCTTGGGAGGCTGTCCTGAGGTGGGTTCTTGTCGCCAGCATGTTAGTGAGGTATGGGTCTTCTTGCCCCACCCCTTCATAACAGAGTATAATGACATAATGACAGCTGCAAATCTAGTTAGTCCCTCAGTAACAGTGACTATGTGATTTACATAGAAATCTCTTTCCCCACTCCCTTTGCTTTCAGCATCATTCTATTTTTAATTTTTTTTTTTTTTTTTTTTTTGGTTTTTCGAGGTAGGGTCTCACTCTAACTCAGGCTGACCTGGAATTCACTATGTAATCTCAGGGTGGCCTTGAACTCTTGGCGATCCTCCTACCTCTGCCTCCCAAGTGCTGGGATTAAAGGCGTGCGCCACCATACCCAGCCCTCTATTTTTAAATTTTTTAAATATTTTATTTATTTATTTGCAAAGAGAGAGAGAGAGACAGAGAGACAGAGAAGACAGACAAAGAGAATGGGCACACAAGGGTCTCCAGCTGCTGCAAATGAACTTCAGATGCATGTGCCTCTTTGTGCATTTGGCTTTAGGTGGGTACTGGGGAAATGAACCTGAGTCATTAGGCTTTGTAAGCCAGCAAATTAACCACTGAGCAATCTCCCTAGGCCAGCATCGTTCTTTTTGATGTGTGAGACCTTGACTTCTATGAGCTAGAAACTTGGATAACAAATTTAAAGCAGAGATTAAAACTTTAAGGTGAACTACCAGACAGAATAGTACATTCCTGTAATCCCGCTACCTGGGCAACTAAAGCAGAATTGCTTATACCCAGTGATTCCAGCCTAGCCTGGGCAGTATTGTAATACATCTGTCTCTAAAAAAAAATAAAGATAATATGAGTTGGGTGTGGTGGCACACGCCTTTAATCCAAGCACTTGGGAGGCAGAGGTAGGAGGATCACAGTGAGTTCGAGGCCACCTTGAGACTACATAGTTAATTCCAGGTGAGCCTGGGCCAGAGTGAGATCCTACTTAAAAAAACAAAAAACAAACAAACAAAAAAGCTTTAAAAATAAAGATAATAAACTTTAAGGAGAAGTGGAAACAAACGGCGAATTCAGTTGTTTGTGTCTTAAGTTGACTTATGCAGTCCCAGAATGAAGTTCCTCCTGTATGGGAAGCTGAGAGGGGAAACATCACCAATGCCCAAGACACTTGGCTTACTCTTGGAGGTGGAAAGATTGCTTAGTGGTTAAGGCGTATGGTGGTTTGATTCAGGTGTCCCCCATAAACTTAAGTATTCTGAATGCTAGTCTTCCCAGCTGATGGCAATTGGAAATTAAAGCCTCCTGGAGGTGGTGTATTGTTGGGGGTGGGCTTATGGGTGTTGTAGCCAGTTTCCCTGAGCTAATGTTTGTCATGCTCTCCTGTTTCTATTGTCCACCTTATATTGGCCAGAGGGTGATGTCAACCCTCTGCCCATGCCACTGTTTCCCCCTGCCTTCATGGAGCTTCCCCTCCAGTCTATAAGACAAAATAAACCCTTCCCCCACCCCCAAAGCTGCTCTTGGCTGGGTGATTTCTGCCAGCAATGTGAACCTGACTGCAACAAAGCATTTGCCTGTGAAGCCAAAGGACCCAGGTTTGAATCCCCAGTACCCATGTAAGCCAGATGCAAAAGTTGGTGCATGCATCTGGAGTTCATTTACAGTGGCTGAAGGCCCTGGTGCACCCATTCTCCTCTCTCTGTCCCTCCGTCTTTTTCTATCTCTCATATAAATAAAATTGGGGCTTGAGAGATGGCTTAGCAGTTAAGGCATTTGCCTGCAAAACACAATGACCCAGGTTCTATTCCCCAGGACCCGCGTAAAGCCAGATGCACAAGGTGGCACATGCGTCTGGAGTATTTGTAGTGGCTGGAGGCCTTTGCACATACATTCTCTGTCTTCGCTCACTCTGCTTGCAAATAAATAATTAATAAAAAATTTAAAAAAATAAATCTAAAAGTATTTTTTATCATTTTCTTGGTCTTTTATAAACTGGGAACATCTTGCTGCATTTTGTTCTCTGGTTTAAGTACATGAATGACTAGATGTGAAGAGTACAGACTCTAGCAACCCTTTCTTGGTCTGTTATAACAAAAACATCAGACTGGGAGGGGGAGGAAAAAGCACCAAACTGCATAGCATATAAACAAGAGAAATTCACTCCTAAGATTTCTAGAGATGCCCCACATAGATGGTTGGAGGGGATGAGGGCAGGTGCAACAGCCTTGGAGAGAAAAGGCAAGCCTAGCCTGGTGCTCGTGGCTAAGCGTGCAAGATCAAGTGGAAATTCAATTTAGGAAGTGGGGCCTCCAAACTACACAAACCAAACACCACACGCCTTAACCACTTTGTGCAGCCAATGTAGTGGATGTAAAGGCAGATGCACAAGGTGGTGAATGCATTTGGAGCTCATTTGCAGTGGCTAGAGTCCTGGCGAGCCCTTCTCTGTCTCTTTCTCTTTCAAATAATACATAAATAAAATAAATAGATAGGGGCTGGAGAGATGGCTTAGCGGTTAAAAACGTTTGCCTGCAAAGCCAAAGGATCCTGGTTTGATTCTCCAGGACCCATGTAAGCCAGGTGCACAAGGGAGTGCATGCATTTGGAGTTCCTTTGCAGTGGCTGGAGGCCCTGGCACTCCCATTCTCTCTCTGTCTCAAATAAATAAATAAATAAATTGTATTAAAAATAGTTTATAAAAAAAATAGATGATAGATTTTTTTTAAAGTAAGCATTTTAAAAAATAAAATAAACCGGGCGTGGTGGCCCATGCCTTTAATCCCAGCACTCAGGAGGCAGAGGTAGGAGGATCGCCGTGAGTTCAAGGCGGCCCAAAGACTACATAGTAAATTCCAGGTCAGCCTGAGCTAGAGTGAGAGCCCCACCTCCAAAAACCAAAAAGGAAAAAAAGGAAAAGCCAGGCCTGAGGCGTCATTGCGCATGCGCACTTTGCTCGCGATCGATGCTCGTCACATCGGGTCTGGCTGCAGGAGCCATTCTCATTCTCTCGATACCTCAGACGAGCTTTCAGACGGAGAAGGGGCGAGGCGGCAGCCGGCAGTTTTCCCGGCAGGCTGTGCGCGGCCCTCATTTCCTCCCGACCTTCCGAAGCGGCGCGTGAGCGGCTTTTTGCAGGCTGAGCATGGCGCTCCACGTCCCCAAGGCCCCGGGCTTTGCCCAGATGCTCAAGGAGGGAGCTAAAGTAAGGGATGGGATCAGCGGGCTGAGGCGGGGGAGCGGCGGCCCGGATGCGTGGCCTGCTGATGGTCGCGGCGTGCTCTTCTGCACGGTAGCCGGGGGGGAAGGTTCCAGAAAGGGAGACCGGCGGGTCTGTCTGTCCTTCCACTCCCGCTTCCCAGCTAGGTCGGAAGGACTGGGCCCCGGCCTCGAGGGCGGAGCGGCTGGATAACGGCCTGTAGGGAGCATCCAGAAGTGCACTTGCTGGCTCGGATTTCTGTTAGCCAGCTCGACCTAAAAGTGACCACTCTGGTGCTTGTGCTCATGCCCTAGACGGAAGAGCCTGGACCGAAGGATAATCTACTGAGTTCTGAGTATAATGGCATTTCTTTTTGTCAACCACATACCCTGCTTAAACAAACACATTAGTGAGTTGGGTTTTTAAGGTCTTATAGAGGAGCCCCAACAGTTTTAGGGAGCTAGGATCTTGTTTGTAGGGTGCGGTTTGGAGATAACGTGGTGATATTAAATGCCAGGATTTAATGTGTTGTCGAGTTCTAGAAAAATGAAATAAAAAATAGGTTGCACTATTAGATTCCAGTGTGGATCTCTTTCCCCCTGCCCCCACTAAGATTTGGAAAATCCCACAGTATTATTTGTCAACCAGGTGTGAATAGTTCAGACATACAACACACAGACTAATGCACCTACTGACGGGACTGTAGTGAAAGTCCCAGCTCAGCTAGGGTTTAATCATCTGATGGAAAAATAAATATACAAAGGAGGAAATTTGAAAGGCTAAAAAGCCAGTAGTAATTGTTGGGAGTATTAACTTAGTGGTAGCTTTCCTTGTATCCTTGTACCAGACATCTGGGTTCAATTTTAGCTAGGGGTGGAGGTTGGGGGAGTGCTTGCATTGTCTGAACAATCCGTAGAGTATTACTGTTCCTTTTTCTTTTTTAACAGGTGAAAATATTTGCCCAGATTCATGTAAATTAGCTAGCCAGCTAAGATTTGTAACTAGCCAGTCACAAGTATGGACATGTTGTGTCAATAGTGTTTATTGGAAGCATAATAAGCAAAAAGCTCTGGTGTCTGGGAAATTCTTGTTTCATTGCCCTACGTAAGCAGAAATTTTGTTTTTCAGCATTTTTCAGGATTAGAAGAGGCTGTGTACAGAAACATACAAGCTTGCAAGGAACTTGCCCAGACCACGTGTACAGCATATGGACCAAATGGTAACGGCCAAGCTCACACATTAAAAAATACAATAGGGGGCTGGAGAGATGTCTTAGCGGTTAAGGCACATGCCTGTGAAGCCTAAAGACCCTGGTTCGATTCTCCAGGTCCCACGTTAGCCAAATGCACAAGGGGGCACATGCGTCTGGAGTTCGTTTGCAGTGGCTAGAGGCCCTGGTGCACCCATTCTCACTCTTTCTTTCTCTCTCTCTCCCTTTCCCTCACCCTCTCTCTGTCTCAAATAAATAAAAATAAAATAAAGTTTAAAAAAAATACAATAGGCCTAGAGAGAGAGAGCTCAGTGCTTAGAGGTGCTTGCTACCAAAGCCACCCTGGGTTTGATATCCCATCCAGCGCCCATGGAAAGCCAGATCCACAAAGTGGCACATGTGTCTGGAGTTCGTTTACAGTGGCAAAAGGCCCTGGTGTACCCGTTCTTTCTCTCTTCTTCCCTTTCTCCCCCCCCCTTCAAATAAATAAATAAAATATTGAAAAAAAATTAAAACTACAGTAATAGAATTTTGTGTGATACCTTTTCCTTCTGTTTTGCTTTGAGGCTATTAAATTACAGTATGGTTCAAAAAGTTATTTCATAATTGGGTAATGAGTATGTTTTCAGTTTTTTTTTTTTTTTTTTTTTTTTAGGCAGGGTCTAGCTTTAGCCCAGGTTGAGCTGGGATTCATTGTGTGGTCCCAGGCTGGCCTTGAACTCACAGCATTCCTTCTACCTCTACCTCCCAAGTGCTGAGATTAAAGGCATGCACCACCATGTCTGGCCTGTGTTTCCAGTTCAGGATCTCCAGTATCTATAAAAATAGGAATTAAGGGCTGGAGAGATGGCTTATCGGTTAAGGCACTTGCCTGCAAAGCCAAAGGACCCAGGTTTGAATCCTCAGGATCCACATAAGCCAGACGCACAAGGGGGCACATACATCTGGAGTTCGTTGCAGTGGCTGGAGGCCCTGGTGTGCCCATTCTCTCTCTCTCTCTCTCTACCTGCCTATTTCTGTATCTCTCTCAAATAAAAATAAAATACTAAAAAATAGGAATTAAAATGTTACTTTTATCCTATGGAAGTTATATGACACTTTAGGCTGAAGTTCTGACTAAGCATGCATGTACTCATACATACTTGCTCTCAAAGAGTGACAGTTTAAGGGAAATTTCTTTCTTTTGTCCTCTTTCATCCATCAATTGAATTAAGATACAAATTTAATAAGCATAAAACTTACTATACTTCTAAGTACAGTGTTTTTGAAAGTTCTAATAGGATTTTATCAAGCACTTGCATGCAAAGCATGTTGCAGCATAACATTTCGCTATGTTTGGCATTATTGTGTTTTGACATAGGAGATCAGAAAGAAGTAACAAAGTTGTTTAGATAGAAAGCCCATGAGGCCGTGAGATAGACTTGAGGACAGATATGATATATTAAGTCTATTTTAAGAAATAATACAAGTGTTTTTTTTTTTAATACAAACTTAACTATTTTTTTAGGTGTTTGGGGAAGTACTTGAATAATAATGAATTGTTAACTTTTTTTGAGGTATGAACAAAATGGTTATCAATCACCTGGAGAAGTTGTTCGTGACAAATGACGCAGCGACTATTCTAAGAGAGCTAGAAGTAAGTTGTCCTTCAAAATCACCAAGAAATGTTTCAGTGGCATCGAAAAATAGCCTGTTTTAACGTAGAAAAGAGATCTCTTAAAATTGGATAGTAAAAGGGCTATTTTTTTCATCCTTAAAGGTTATTTGATTATTCCGTAATACAAAAGCCTTGAGTTTTCAATCCCCAGCACCTCATGAACTTGGCATGGTGGCAATTAGCTGTAACCTCAGTGCTTGACAGGTGAAGAAAGATCATGGTCCTCTTTGGCTATATAACAAGTTCATGACTGGCCTGTGCTACATAAGATCTTGTCTCAAAAAGAAAAGAAAAAACTTACATATTTCCTTTGATTTTAAGCCACAAGTGATAGTCCTTCCAGGAACATGTAGAAATTGATACTGAGAGTATTATCCAAGTCAAACAGTATCTATTTTAGTTCTTCTGTTTTGGAAGATATGTAGGTTTAATGGTAAGAATTACCTTTTTTGATTTAGGGGACATTTAGTAATAGGCTAAGCTGAATTGCAGCACTGTGTGTAAAAGGTGACTTTTAAGAAGGAGGGGTGCTTTGGATTTTATTTGTACGGTGTATTTTTGCCTGTAGGTCTGAGGAACTGAGATTTTTTTTTCCCCTTGTGACCATAAAGAATGTTTAATCAATGGAGTTTGTGTGGCCTACAGGCAATTGAGCTTTTGAGAAATGGAAGCTGGGCATGGTGGTGCATGGCTTTAATCCCAGCACTTGGGAGGCAGAGGTAGGATGGTCGCTGTGAGTACGAGGCCACCCTGAGACTACATTGTGAATTCCAGGTCAGCCTGAACTACAGCAAGACCCTACCTCGGAAAAAAAAAAAAAAAAAATGGAAATGAATGCTTTTCTGCAGCTTTAAGTATAAGGCTTATTTTCTCTCGACACTCCCTTTATATCAGGTTCAGCACCCTGCTGCCAAAATGATTGTGATGGCATCGCACATGCAAGAGCAAGAAGTTGGAGACGGCACAAATTTTGTCCTGGTGTTTGCGGGAGCTCTTCTGGAATTAGCTGAAGAACTTCTTAGGATTGGCCTGTCAGTTTCAGAGGCAAGGGTTCACCTTAAAATTTAATCCTATTTAATTACACGCATATTGCTACTTGAAGCTCCAGGTCATCTTCAGAGGAATGGCTGACATCATTGAGCAGCTTCCGGTGTGCTAGGGCCTTGTAGTATGTGCTTCCCATGCATTGTTCCGTCCTCACCACATTCCTGTTGCTGAGGCCTTGGAAGTCCATTCTACTTCACATGAGAGGGCGACTTGGGTAGAAAAAATGTGCCCAAGATCCTATAGCCAGTAAATGCCGGAGGCAGGGTTCATATTTGAGTTGTCGCTAGTACACATAACTGGTAGACTCTGTCACTTGTCTCATTTTGTAAGTGTACTTTTGTTAAAAATCCGATCTTCAGGGTTGGAGAGATGGCTTAGCAGTTAAGGCATTTGCCTGCAAAGCCAAAGGACCTAGGTTCAATTCCCCAGGACCCATGTAATCCAGATGCACAAGGGGCACATGCGTCTGGAGTTCGTTTGCAGTGGCTAGAGGCCCTGGCATGCCCATTCTCTCTGTCTTTCTGTCTCTTTCTCTGATTGCAAATAAATAAAATTTGGAAAAAAAAAATCCTATCTTCAGAGCTGGAGGGATGGTTTAGCAGTTAAGGTGTTTGCCTGCAAAGCCAAAGGACCCAGGTTTGATTTCCCCAGACCCATGTTAGCCAGGTGCACAAGGTGGCGCATACGTCTGGAGTTGTTTGCAGTGGCTGGAGGCTCTGGCATGCCCATTCTTTCTCTCTCCCTCTTTCTCTCTGTCAAATAAATAAATAAAAATAAAATATTTTTTTAAAAAGGCTATCTTCTTTGGGCTGCCAAAATAGTCTAAGTTGTCATAACAAAATATCAGAATTTCATCATTTACAGAAATGTTTGTGTTTATCACTTTTAGGTAATAGAAGGTTATGAAATTGCCTGCAAAAAAGCCCATGAGATTCTTCCTGACTTGGTGTGTTGTTCTGCAAAGAACCTTCATGATGTTGATGAAGTGTCATCTCTGCTTCGGACCTCTATCATGAGTAAGCAGTATGGTAATGAAATGTTTCTGGCCAAGCTTATCGCTCAGGCATGTGGTAAGTAAATATCAGCAAATGACAAGATCCATACTCAAAATATGTTTAATGTGATTCAGAGACTTTCTGTGTTGTCTCAAAATGTGACTGATTTTCTTGACAGTATCTATTTTCCCTGATTCTGGCAACTTCAATGTCGATAACATCAGAGTTTGTAAAATTCTGGTAAGTAGGTCTTTCTTGGGGAGGGTGCTTTTGCATTGCTTATACTGAACTCAAGACTTACACATGCTGGGCAAGTACTCTAACACTGAGCTATATATATCCAGCTCAAGCTCAATTATTTGTCCCTCTTCCTTCCAAAGAAAAATCATTTTACTCTTCAATCTACTTTTTTAGAAAAAAAATTACTTATTTATTTGAAAGAGAGAAAGAGGCAGAGAGAGAGAGAGAATGGGTGTGCCAGAGCTTCCAGCCCCTGCAAACGAGGCAAATGACCTCTAGATGCATGCACCACCTTGTGCATCTGGCTTGCCTGGGCACTTGAGAATTGAACTGGGATCCTTTGGCTTTGCAGGCAGATGCCTTAACCGCTAAACTGTCTCTCCAGCCTGTTAAATCTCTTTTTTTATGTCATATATTAGGCACTTAGTTCTTAACTACTATAATTTTATTTTTATTGTTTGGTTTTTTGAGGTAGGGTTTCATTCTAGCTCAGGCTGGCCTGGAATTCACTATGTAGTCTTAGAGTGCCCTCAAACTCATGGCAATCTTCCTACCTCTGCCTCCCAAGTGCTGGGATTAAAGAAGTGCGCCACTACGCCTGGCTTACTATAATATTTTGATGTTAGTAATTAGTTGTGATCTTGCTACCTTTTGAATTGAAGTAAAAGTATATTGAGAGCTGGAGAAACGGCTCAGTGGTTAAGGCACTTGCCTGCAAAGCCTAACGACCCAGGTTTGATTCCCAAGTACCCACATAAAGTCAGATGCACAAAGTGGTACATGTATCTAGAGTTCATTTGAAATGGCAGGAGGCCCTGGTACACCCATTCTCTCAAATAAAAGTATATTGACTGACATTTTCTTGTAAAGTCATTTTTTCCTGATTTTTATGGGTTAAGAATAGCATATGGGTAAATAGTAACTTCATAACATGTTTCTATATGGTGAATTAACACTGTAAGCCAAGTATGGTGGCTCACGCCTATAATCTCAGCACTCAGGAGGCTAAGTTGAGACTGCTATGAGTTTGAGATAAATCTATACTAGTGTGAAACCCTGCCTCAAAAAGATAAAAATAAAAACGGGGCTGGAGGATGGCTTAGCAGTTAAGGTGCTTACCTGTGAAGCCCAGTGATCTGGGTTCAATTCCCTAGTACCCATGTAAAGCAGGATGTAGAGTGGCACATGCATCTGGAGTTGATTTGCAGAGCTCATCTCTGAATGTCTATTCTCACACTCTAAAGAAAAGAAAAACTTCCTTAAAAAAGGGGGTTTTTATTTGCTTGTTTGTTTTTTAAGTCACACTGTAACAATATCGAAATACAGAACTGTCCCTTAAGATTTCATGTGCATAGTAGTTTTCTACACGAGCATAATGATGATTAGTATGGGTGAATCTGTCTTCTGTAAGGATGTGTGATCTGAACATATTTGTACATTTGATGTATATTTTCTCTCTGTGCCTTTGCTGCCTGTCTTTCCTCATTAAATCTCAAGTTTATAAGAGCAGAATATTTGCTTTGTTTTTGGTCTCCAGCATTGACTGGCATTTGTGCCTGGTATTTTGGCACCAAGTGCTTGGTGATTAAATGGCTGAATTCTTTCTACTTCCTAGTACACTGAAAGGCCTTCCTTCTGGAACAGTGGCTCATTCCTGTATTGATTCCTGCGTGCATGCCCACTGTCTGATTCTGTCCCTGAGCCCCTGAGTGTGTGATTTCAGTTTAGAAAGGCAGCTTTTGGTACACAGTCAACAATGTAACCTTAATGGTAGTTTTGGTGTCAATCCTTAGGGCTCTGGTATCCATTCTTCTTCAGTATTGCATGGTATGGTTTTTAAGAAGGAAACCGAAGGTGATGTAACATCTGTCAAAGACGCCAAAATAGCAGTGTACTCTTGTCCTTTTGATGGCATGATAACAGAGACTAAGGTATGTAGACCTCAAGATTTAACAGTAAACATTTGTGTTGCTTTTACAGATTACTATTTAGTTTTGAATGGGTTTTGCTCTTAATCCAGTGAATGCTTCATAATGATTGAAAGCTATAGAATACAGATATGTATTTGAGTATCTACTTTAATTACTAAATACTAAACCTGAAACATGGCAGAACTATTTGCATTCTAATTTGGCATTTAAGCAACTTTAATAACCCTTTTTGGGGTTCTTTATGAGTAAACTTTACAAATATTGACAGTCTCTTGTTCCCTGAAACAAAAAAAAATGCTAATTAACTTGAAAATGAGAAAACTTGTTTTGGCCGGGGATGGTGGCACATGCTTTTAATCCCAGCACTCAGGAGGCCAAGGATTACTGCTGTGAGTTCAAGGCCAAACTGAAACTACATAATGAATTCCAGGTCAGCCTGGGCTAGAGCTGGGGGGAGGGGTTGGCTGACAGAGAGGTTTTGAGTTTTAGTCAGCAATGGCTGGCTTTAAAACTTATCTTTGAAATTCAAATTCCTCTTTTTGTAGATTTGGGAGTGGCATGGTGGTTGATTCCTCATTTTAGAAGAGTTTAAGAATAGGTTCTAAAGCCGGGTGTGGTGGCGCATGCCTTTAATCCCAGCTCTCTGGAGGCAGAGGTAGGAGGATCGCTGTGAGTTCAAGGCCACCCTGAGACTACATAGTTAATCCCAGGTCAGCCTGGGCCAGAGTGAGACCCTACCTGGAAAAACAAAACAACAACAAAAAGAATTGGTTCTATTTTGGTGATACCATTTGGATATTTATGAAATACAGATAGCAGGACATCTGCCTGACATGAAAGAAAAACTGCATTTGCATTGAGATAAGGGCATGTAGGAGAAACTGTCTATTTAATACAGATTTTATATTCTGCTTCCTAGTAACATTTCCTGTGACCTTGAACTCCAAAAGAGTGAAATGGTCTTAAAGAGATGCTTGTTTGTTTTGCCAGGGAACAGTGCTGATAAAGACTGCTGAAGAGTTGATGAATTTTAGTAAGGGGGAAGAAAATCTCATGGATGCTCAAGTTAAAGCGATTGCTGCCACTGGTGCAAATGTCATAGTAACAGGTGGCAAGGTGGCAGACATGGCTCTTCATTATGCAAACAAATACAACATCATGCTGGTGAGGTAAGAGCTATGTTCTGTAAGCAATACTAGAAATGCTATTTAGTCAAACAGTAGATAAGTTAAACTAAAGGTAGCTAATAAAGTGTGTGGTCTTAGATGAATTAGCAAGGATTTAGCATAGAAGGAAAGGAAATTCCTCTAAGAAAACATAAAATTGAAGCTCTGAGAGTTGAGGAAAGGGAGAGGGCATTGCAAGGGAACAGCTTACAAGATAAGAGACTTGATGAATTGTCCACGTGTAGGGTCAGGAACATGCCTATAACTTCATGAGCACGTTAGTGAGGCACATTAGCCAACTTAAGCCTGTTTCCATCTACCACCATTCCAAGCTCCAAATCAAATATAGGCAGTAAATCACTGTTCTTCGCAGATTGTGTGATTGCACAAGGAACGTGGTGTTTCAGAACCATGAGGCTGACACCTTAGTGGTTTCACCCTAGCAAAATGAAATGTGGCATTGTTGGCTAATCCAAGATTTAGAATCGGCTTCTTGGCCTCCTGTCTCTAGTATAATCCAGATGTGTTACTCGGGTTGAATAATCAAAAGAACATTTCTTGAGGGTTGGAGTACAGTTTCCTGTTTAATCTCTGCATTTTATATGCTACATGATAAAATTGAAACTACTATTAAGGCCTTTTTTTTCAGGCTGAACTCAAAATGGGATCTCAGAAGACTTTGTAAAACAGTTGGTGCTACAGCTCTTCCTCGATTGGTATGTATCTTGGGAAACAGTAAAAGACAGTTGAACATACTTTGAATATATATTAAAACAGTTACTTTCTTACAGACTCCCCCTGTCCTTGAAGAAATGGGACACTGTGACAGTGTTTCTCTCTCAGAAGTTGGAGACACGCAGGTGGTGGTTTTTAAGCATGGTATGTAGTAATGGGAAAAAGCATGTGTATAGTTGTGAGGACTTTGTTTTCTTTGATTTAATCCATAAATATATTTATCGGCAGAAAAAGAAGATGGTGCTATCTCTACTTTGGTTCTTCGAGGGTCTACAGACAACTTGATGGATGATATAGAAAGAGCAGTAGATGACGGTGTTAATACTTTCAAAGTTCTCACAAGGGTTAGTATTAGCTATGATGTTTAACTCCTACAAGAGTTCTTTAAAAAAAAATGGTTTATATAAAGCAGAGCAACTTCTTTACTTAACCCATGTCAGTTACTAATGTATATTCCTTCGCCTTCCAAAAATAATTGTACAAAGAAATGACTAACTAGCAAGTGAAGCTGTTTTGGGTTGTTTTAAAGGAACAATGCACAATAGTCCATGTTGGCTCATTATCCTACTTTCATTTCATTGCCCATAGCACTGTTTCTGTCTGTGGAAGCACACACAAGCTTGTTCCTGTTCATGATGACCCACTTAGTTTCACCAAGTTTAGGATTAAATTTTGACTATTACTCTAATTAAAAATTCTAGCCTGGTGAAATACTAGAATGTGGAGGTAAGACAATTTGTAAAACTACATTTTAGTAATTTTTAAACATTTTTATAGGATAAACGTCTTGTACCTGGAGGTGGAGCAACAGAAATTGAATTGGCCAAACAGATTACATCATACGGAGAGGTATAGGTTTTTCAACGTAAAAATTGTTTTACAGCCGGGCGTGGTGGCGCACGCCTTTAATCCCAGCACTTGGGAGGCAGGGGTGGGAGGATCACCATGAGTTCGAGGTCACCCTGAGACTACGTAGTGAGTTCCAGGTCAGCCTGAGCTAGAGTGAAACCCTACTTCCAACCCCCTCCCCCCCAAAAAATTTGTTTTACTAATCATTTGTTTGAATTAAATGCAATAATGAATACATTTTGTTTTAGACGTGCCCTGGACTTGAACAGTATGCTATTAAGAAGTTTGCTGAAGCATTTGAAGCCATTCCACGGGCACTGTCAGAAAATTCTGGAGTTAAAGCCAATGAAGTAATCTCTAAGCTTTATGCAGTGCACCAAGAAGGAAACAAAAATGTTGGATTAGATATTGAGGTATTTGAAAAAGGCATTGAACTTAAATTGCTCTAGTTTGTGAATGTCCAGCCAAAAAAATAGTGATTCATTACTATTGCTTTTCTTAACAATTAGTTTTTATGGAGTTTTCTTGGGTTTCATTGAGTAGCTCTTTGGGCCATCTAGGGTAGTACTTGCACTTGGTTGCTTATCTGTGTTTAGGAACTGGGAAGATTTTTGTTGAATACAAACATTTTCACATGAAAGAAACTAAGAAATGATGGGAACTGTTTTTTGTAAACAGGCTGAAGTTCCTGCTGTAAAAGACATGTTGGAATCTGGTATTTTAGATACTTACTTGGGAAAATACTGGGCCATTAAATTGGCTACTAATGCAGCTGTCACTGTGCTTCGAGTGGATCAAGTGAGTATAAAGTGACATTTTGATTTTTAAAAGGCTGTCTACCTCCAATTTTGTTTTCCTTCTGTTACATCTTTGTTTTGTATTGAATGAGTAACAGCTAGTTTAAAATGATCTTTCCAGGGAAAGAAACACTACTAGCAGCTTTAAATTGGCAGAGTATTCAAAAACAAATCTTTTGGAGAGAGACACAGAGAGGAAGACAGAGAGAGAATGGGCAGCCAGCAGCATCTCAGCTGCTGTGAACGAACCAGATGCGTTTGCGCCCTTGCGTCACTTTGCATCTGGCTAAACTTGGGACCTGGGGATTGGAATCTGCGTTCTTAGGCTTAGCAGGCAGGCGCCTTAACTGCTAAGCCATCTCTCCAGCTTATTTTTGTTTTTTTTTTTTAATGACATCTTCCATAATTATAGGCAATAAACCACGATAATTCCCTCCCCCAAGACACTGTTTTTGGTATGATATAGTGGTAAACCAGAACTCATTATTTTCTTTTTTGTGTTTTTGGTTTTTTGAGATAGGGTCTCACTGTAGCCCAGGTTGACCTGGAATTCACTGTGTAGTCTCAGGGTGGTCTCAAACATATGGTGATCCTCCTACCTCTGCCTCCCAAGTGCTGGGATTAAAGGCATGCATCATCATGCCCAGGCTTTATAATTATTTTCTAAAGTATTTTCTGATAAACTTAAATTCCTTTGCCTACAGAAGTCCACAAGTAGTTGTTAGGTACTTGAGTTGTTTATAGAAACCTCTTAAAAGTACGTAGTAGAAAATCGGGGACACGCACATATATATATATACATATACCTGTTAGCCAGAAATCATGGCAGGTTAGACTTGGAAGAAGTCAGTTGAAAATTTAGTGGGAAAACAAGTAAGACTTATTTTGAAGAACAATAAGGACCAGTTGATAGTAATGATATAGCAAACTTTTTTTCTTCTGAATTAAAAACTTGGTGAGGGCTGGAGGCTTAGTGGTTAAGGCATTTGCCTGCAAAGCCAAAGGACCCACGTTAGCCAGATGCACAAGGGGGCACACACGTCTGGAGTTCATTTGCAGTGGCTGGAAGTCCTGGTCCACTCATTCTTTTTCTATCAAATAAATAAATAAATAATTTTTAAAACTTTCATGGTAAGATGTCCAAGAAAGCAACAGGATATCCAGTTTCAACTCACTGTACATAAGCAGGATTGGAATAGCTCCATGTCTAAGTGCTTGCCTAGCATGACACGCCCTGTGTATAATGTCCAGCACCCCCCCCCCCCACAAAAAAACACCAGAAATTTATTTATTGATAGCAGGTTTCTTAATCTACTTATTAGTTTTCAGCAATGGAAACTGAGTAAGGTTTTCAATAGAGATAATAGAGGCCTAAGATAATGTTTATTCTGTAAATTAGAATGTAGCTAAGACTAAAGGAAAAGCATCTAGGTGAACCAAGAATGCTGAAACATGAGGTGAGCAGAAATACTGGAAGTGTAAGCTCCTTTACTTAACAAGACACTATACAGAAACTTTTGGTCACAAAGGAACCTCTGACTTCCCAGTTTAAACTGGTGAGCCTGCTTTGCACTGTGGGAAGTTGGTATGTAGAGATATAGCTGAGGAGTTCATCTGACTTATCCAAGTTTCATTAGTATAATGAGCTTAAACTGTTTAAAAAGGCAATTGTGCCTGATTTTATGCAGTGTGTATTCTAGAATGAGACAAGCAAGTTATGCTTCAGCCATTTTTGTTAGTGTAGAAAGGGGCTGGATTAATCTTTGTCAAATGTCTCTTTCATCATTTCTCAAAGTATGGTTCCCAAATCAACAGCATCATTGTCACCTCAGACCTCACTCCAGATAGACTATATCAGTAACTCTGAAGGCGGTCCAGCAATTTATTTTACCAAGCCCCATAGGTGACTGCGGTGCTTATTGATGTTTGGGGCCTACTGTTTTCTTATTGCTGTGCTGAGGAACAAACCCGGGGCCTTGTGCTTAAAGTTCAATGATAGAGTGAGTACTTGCCTCATTAAGTTCCCAGCCCCTCAGGTTTAGATTTCTTACAGAAGCAGCTGTGATTTCAGAACTTACTGCCATATGCTGAGATCTCTTTTTTAAGTATATGGTAACTGGGAAAACTATTAATTTAGATTAATAGTTTATTTTTAGCTTCTCTCAAATCTATTGTACCCACAGCCTCTTTCACAATTACTATTTATTCATTTATTTGAGAGAGCGCACCAGGGCCTCTTCGCCAGTGCAAATGAACTCCAGATGCATGTGCCACCTTGTGCATCTGGCTTATGTGGATTCTGAGAAATGGAACCTGGGTCCTTAGGCTTTGCAGGCAAGTGCCTTAACCTCTAAGCCATCTCTCCAGCCCCAATTTTTTTTGTGTGGTTTTTTGAGGTAGGGTCTCACCTCTAGCACAGGCTGACCTGGAATTGATTGTGTATTCTCAGGGTGGCCTTGAACTCACGGCGATCCTCCTACCTCTGCCTCCCGAGTGCTGGTATTAAAGGCATGTGCCACCACGCCCAGCCCCCCCCAATTAATTTTTAAACATAAATCTTAAAATGTTAAATGGAAGGGCTGGAGAGATGATGCCTCAGTTAAGCCTGTCAGCCCAGGATAAGTTCCTCAGCCACTCACATGGAGCCAGGTGGGCATTCATTTGCAGTGGCAAGAGGCCCTGGCATGCCCATACACAGACATACAAATCATTTGTTAATTTTTTTTCAAGGTAGTGTCTCTCTCTAGTTCATGATGGCCTGGAACTCTTAAAGGCATGCACCACCACACCCAGGGAAAATAAATTTAAAAAATATTTGGGGGGGGGGCAGAGAGAAAAAGAGAATGGCTGCGTCAGGGCCTCCAGCCACTGCAAATGAACTCCAGACACATGCACCCCCTTGTTGTATCTGGCTTGGGTCCTGGGGAATTGAACTGGGCTCCTTAGTCTTCGCAGGCAAACGCCTTAACCACTAAGCCATTTTCCCCAGTCCTGAAAATAAACTTAACATACTTAAAAAATGTAAATGGGAATGGTGGTGCTAGAGAGATGGCTTAGTGGTTAAGGCACTTGTCTGCAAAGCCAAAGGAACAGGGTTCAGTTTCCCCAGTACCCACATAAGTCCAGATGCACAGGGTGCTGCCTATGTCTGGAGGCCCTAGTGTGCCCATTCTCTTACCTGCCTTTCTCAAATAGATAAAAAAATATATTTTTTAAAAATGTCAAATGGGGGCTGGAGAGAAGGCTTAGCAGTTAAGGCACTTGCCTGCAAAGCCAAAGGACCTACATTCGATTCCCCAGGACCCATGTGAGCCAAATGCACAAGGTGGCACATGTGTTTGGAGTTCATTTGCAGTGGCTGAAGACCCTGTGCTCATTCTCTCTCAAAATAAATTTTAAAAAAATGTCAAATGGATTAGGTTAGGATGGCACATGCCTTTAATTCCAGCACTTGGGAGGCAGAGGTAGGAGGGTCACTATGAGATTAAGGCCAGTATGAGACTAAATTCTAGGTCAGCATGGGTTAGAGAGACACTACCTTGAAAAAAAGGGGGGGGGGGTGCTGGAGAAATTGCTTAGTGATTAAGGCACTTGCCTGCAAAGCCAAAGGATCTAGGTTCGATTCCCCAGGACTGCAAAGTGGTGCATGCATCTGGAGTTCGTTTGCAGTGGCTGGAAGGCCCTGGCATGCCCATTCTCTGTCTCCCTCCAATACATAAATTAAAAAAATGCAGAGAGATGGCTCAGCTGTTAAGGGCGCTTTCTTGCTAAGGCTAATGGCTAGGGTAAATCATATGGCCAAAAGTGGCACATGCATCAGTTTGTTGGCAGTGGCAGTGACCTGACACATAATTCACTTTTAAAATATTTTTTAAGCCAGGCGTGGTGGCGCACGCCTTTAATCCCAGCACTCGGGAGGCAGAGGTAGGAGGATCGCCATGAGTTTGAGGCCACCCTGAGACTACATAGTGAATTCCAGGTCAGCCTGGAGCTAGAGTGAGACCCTACCTTGAAAAACCAAAAAAAAAAAAATTTTTTTTTTAAAGTTAAATGGATATACTCATAAAAATGTTATTTAGGAACGAGAGCTAGCCGGCTTTGAGGTCAAATGGCTTAGTGGTTAAAGGTGCAAAACCCAATAGCCTGGGTTTGATTCCCCAGGACACAAATCAAACCAGAAGCACAAAGTGGTGCATGCATCTTGAGCAGCAGGAGGACCTGGCTTGTCCGTTCTCTCAAATCATTTTTTAAAAGCTATCTGCTTAGTTTTCAATATGCAGCATATAAAAAATGAGATGACTGCTTAATTCTAAACTAGACTAACAGGTACTTATGTGGTTTTCATGTTATACAGATCATCATGGCAAAACCAGCTGGTGGGCCCAAGCCTCCGAGTGGAAAGAAGGACTGGGATGATGACCAAAATGAATGAAGAGCTTAATTTTCACTGTTGGTGAAGGTTGTATTTGTAGGGTAGGAATGCCTAGTGTTTTCTTATTCTCCTTAAATTAAAAGTGTTTTGTTTATATTCTACTGAATGATTAAAAAAATAAACGTTACTCTTAAAAGCCTCACTGTCTGAGCAGTAGTCAGGTCTAAGTGACCTATTTTGCTTCAGTCTTGCATTATAATCACCTTAGCTGTGGAACTTAAGCTAGTCTGAAGTGCAGCAGTTGTAGCCTGTGCACACTACACAGAAGGGTTACAGACACACTTCCAATTACTGCTTCCAGTGTCTGTCTAGGAAGTGTGCTAAACATCTGTTATAAAATTAACAGTTTATGCAGCTCATTTGCCACTGAAATATTAAGGTATAGTTGATGACACAGGAGGGAGGCCAGAGGGTCCAGAACTTGCCTGAGAGTAGCCTCAGACAGAGCAAGATTTTCTTTTTGTACATGTATGCATTTGCATGTGGGAGCACAAATGTGCACATGCATGTGGAAGCCAAAGCCAGATAACAGGTGCGATCATCAGGGATGCTGTCCACCTCTTCTCGAGACAGCCAGGAGCTGACCAGTTTGGCTAGTCCTAATGATCAAGTTCTAGAGATCCTGTCTGCTTCCCAGTGCAGGGTCATGCCTGCTATCTTATATGAGTGCTGGGTATCAACACTAGACTCATGCTTGCCTAGCTCACTTGACCCATTGAGTATTTCCCCATCTATTTTGGAAAGAAACTTGAACATTTTTTTAATGTTAATGCAACTTAAAATACTCAAGGAAGAAAGCAAGTTTCTTGAGGGTAAGTCAAGTTTATTGATGTGTCAGATGCACCCAGACATGTTAAGGAGAGGACTTACACAATTCAAATTTCCTTTCTAGAAATGAAGCAAGAATAAAAACTAACAATACAAAAACCATTCTGAATTTAAGTATTTTGTCTTTTGATATTTAAAATAGCCATAATTTCTTCTGTCATACACTTAAGTAAACATGATTTATAGTCTTTTGTATTACAGCCATTATAAAACTTTTGTGCTTCTAGAGAAAGCACTTTTGTAACTATAGCATTCTCTCATAGAATAGGAGGTATGCTTGTGAGTTTAGCACTTTTGTTACAGGCACAGCTTGCACGTGTGTGTCGCTGATGTGAAACCATTGGCCTTTGGTTGACTCCGTTTCAAAATCTGTCAAAGGAAATGCAAAATTAAATGAGTGGAAACATTACTTTTGGATTTCCAATAATTTGATTAATGGCTAAATTATCTAAGATAACCTACTTTGTGGAATATCACCATGAAGAACAAGGTTAGAGAGGTGACTGTTGGCAGCTCTTGTCTTGGCATAGGCAGTGTAATGTCCTGACCTCATAGTGCCACTGTGTTCAACAACTCCATATAAGGAATATAGTACTCTTGTATTTTCTTCAGTGACATTCTTTAAAAATGAGTAGAATCCAAAGTTAGAGTTAGTTCTTGGCCTATTTATAAATTGTTTTTAACTTTTACCTTTAGGGTTGAAATATGAGTCATTTCTTTTGCCTTACCTCTTAGCACATAGCAGTAGCAACTTTAATAAAAACAGAAATGGCTAATTCCTTCTTGCAAAAGCTGTAGACCTTGGGCCACTTGATAAGATCACAACTATAAGAGTCTCAGGATAATGCCAAAATTACACTAATCACCCTTGGCATCAGCCTGGTTCTACCCACATTATAAGCCTTTAAGAGGACATTTAGACTCTGCCATTAGTTTGAGGCCACCCTGAGACTAAATAGTCACTTCCAGTGGCCTTCTATTGCTTGTGTTGTTTCCTCTAGAGTTAGTGTGCTGATCAGCAAATGCCAGTGATGTTTCCTGCCTTCGCTGCCCACAGGGTATAGTCATTCCAATTTTTATGTGTGTGCTTGGGACCTAACCTAGGCCGTCGCAACACCTTCACGTTTGCACAGCAAGCACTCTTCCTGCTGGGCCATTTTCCCCAGCTCACAGGCAATTTAAGACCCAAGGGTAGTGACAAAGACAGGCATCCTCGGGTGTGTGTGTGGGGGGGCATATTAAGTGTGACAGGCATCACTCACTGTTCTATAATACTGTCCTACACTAATTTCTGTAACCTGTGCTTCTCCAGAGACTTAAGGTTCCACTGGTGAGTTCACTGCTATTCCATTTTCACCAGTCATAACGGACTAAATCCTGGATCACCACTCAAAACTGGTCCATTGCAGAAATCATACTAGTTTAGTCTGTCCCCAAGTATTCTATTCATCTGAGTCCTACCTCAGCAAGTTTGCATTCTACTTAACCCATGAGGCCTCATGGCATTGTTCCTATCTGAGATACAGACCTTTACTAGTTCACATGACTCAGAAAATTACAACATCACCTGTAGAAACTCAAACTCTACCGAAGACTTACAAAATTAGCTTGTAGACAGAGATGCATTTCCCAGGTGATGTGTATGCACATTAAAGTTTGAGAACTTATACTACATGTTAGCTACCTCTTCCATGGATGACTGCAAATAACCCATATAAATATTTACTCTTTTTGTCATTATCCAGCCCTTCATTCTTTTTTTGTTTTTGAGGTAGGGGCTGATCTCAAATTCATGGCAATTCCACCTCTGCCTCCCAAGTGCTGAGTTTAAAGGTGTGCACCACCATGCCTGACTCAGCCCATCATTCTTGGTTGCTGACCTCACCAACTATTTTAGAAAAATGGAAACATAAGTTATAAACTACAAATCACCCATCTCAGGAAGATGAGGACTCCTATCCTGGTGAGAATGCATATGCTTTAACTCTGTCCTCAGCCAGCCCTTCCACTCCAATACTTTGCTCATCAGCTCTTTGTGACATCTTCAACATTAGATGTTCCTCTAGGCCTAAAAACATCTTTCAGATTTTGAAACAATAACCTTTTAGTTATCCCCCACTTTTCTTTTTACACAAAGCCTTTAATATGTTACTTCCTTAATCTTCTTAAGTTCCCAAGGCTATTCAAGCTTTTACCATGACCAGCATCTCTAGTTTGCCTAAACCACAGCAGTGTCTAGTACTTTCTGATATTCTGGCAGTGAGGCCACTTGAACTTTTCCTTGAAACTTACACACAGGCAACTCTGAAATTATGCCTTTCCTAGAATATTTTAAATGGAGAAAGGAGGCATTCTCATCATTCCAGAAATTACACTTAAAGGAACTGTGCCTACAGTGAAATGCTAATATCTAAACACATAACAGCGGCATAGCTTTTGGCTCTTCACATTCTCTAATTGTACACAAGTGCACTATCCTGAGCAACATCCAGCCCTCATAATGTGAGATCCTGCAGGAGTATTTGGTAGAGAATGATTTCTCTCCAAGAGTTTTTTTCAAAACACAAAATTTTCACCTACCTTACATTTAAGGGTACAAAAAGGAGCCAAATCTAGGATTTCCGGAAACTTTATGTGTTTGTTAACTTTGCGTAGGTTAAAACCAGCCTAAAAAAATGATAAGAGTGAGTTGTTTTCCTAGGAAAGTTTTACAGATTAAGGAACTGTCCTCACCAATGTCCAAAGAACTCCAGTACCCAGTCCCCACTCTTATCTCCTAGAAGACTATTCTTGACCAGCTCCTGGTTACATGTTTCATTTTCTTTCCTTCCCTTTCCCTTTTTCTCTTTCTCTCTCTCTTTTCTTTCTTTTTCTTGCATGTAGGATCTCACTCTAGTCCAGGCTGACCCAGATCTCATTGATCCTCTTACCTCTACCTCCTGAGTGCTGGGATTAAAGGCATACCACCATGCTCGGCTTGCATGTATTTTTTTAATATTCACCCACACAAAGCTGCTCTCATGAGATCTTAGCTCTGCTTTAGTTATCCAGAAAAGCCAAACTAGTCCAAAGGGTTTGACTGCCTAAAATAAAGTAGTAACATAGCCAGGTGTGGTGGTGCACGCCTTTAATCCCAGCACTCGGGAGGTAGTGTTAGGAGGATCGCTACGAGTTCAAGGCCGCCCTGAGACTACATAGTGAATTTCAGGTCAGCCTGGGCTTTAGTGAGACCCTACCTCGAAAAATCGAAAAACCAAAAACATAAAAAAAGATACAATATAAGGAACAAGAAAGCAACTATTCCTAATTATGACCTATAAGTAGTAAATTGGTATTATTTTAAACTGAAATTTAGAATAAGATACTAGTCAAACTATACAAGAATTCTAGTAGATATAAAGGACTGCTTAAGCTTGTCCCTGCTCTGACAAGCATCTGTGTCTTGATATACACATTTTTAATCTTTTACTATTTTAAAATTACAGAGATAATAATACAGTAGATGTTATATATTACAACAAATTTGGGTAACAAGGGGTACCTGCTGAAATCTCTTTAAATGAAGCGTGAGAACAGGAGGCGCAAGAGAAATCAGCATCTGCTTTTTGGCGTTGGTGTAAATGTGCTTCCTTTCACCTACAGAAAGGACGAAATGTCAGCATGTGATTTTTTTTTTTTCTGGTTTTTTGAGGTAAAGTCTCTCTCTAGCCCAGGCTGACCTGGAACTCACTTTGTATTCTCAGGGTGGCCTCGAACTCCAGCAATCCTACCTCTGCCTCCCGAGTGCTGGGATTAAAGGTGTGCGCCACCACGCCCCCATGTGAAGTTATTTTTAATCTAAAACCTTCAAATTTGCTACAAAACCATTTCTAAAATGTTTTTTATTTATTTATTTAATCTGAGAGAGGGGAGAAAGAAAGACAGGTAAAGAATGGTTGTGCCAGGGCCTCCAGCTACTGTAAACAAACTCCAGATGCATGTGTCACCTTGTGCATCTGGTTTCCATGGGTACTGGGGAACTGAACCTGGGTCTTGGGCTTCAACAGGCAAGCACCTGAACCACCAACTTTCCACCTCCATTTCCAACATCTAAAGTGAGAATCTGCACACTTCTGCAAAGAACAGGGGGCATGGTAACATCTGGGGGCTTAGTGACCAAGAGGTGAAATCAAGGATACTTTCTCAATATTCATATATGAAAAACTGATAACAACCAAAATACAGTAACTGAATCTGAGTGCACAATAGAAGACTAGAGTTGTATAAAGAAACATACAGTTTGGCTAATTAATGTTCAAGTTGAGTGTTCCCTATCATCAAATCATTTACAGATAACCATAAAAAACATTTTTGGGGGACTGGAGAGATGGCTTAGTGGTTAAGACATTTGCCTGTAAAACCAAAGGTCCCTGGTTCAATTCCCCAGAACCCACGTAAGCCAGATGCATAAGATGGTGCATGTATCTGAATTCGTTTGTAGTGGTTGGAGGCCCTGGAGTACCCATTCTCTCTCTCCCACTCTCTTGAATAAATAAAACTTAAAAAATAAAAATATTTAAAAAAAAAAAAAAAAAAAGGCTGGAGAGATGGCTTAGCCGGTAAGGCGAATGCCTGCGAAGCCTAAGGACCCAGGTTCGATTCTCCAGGTCCCATGTAAGCCAGATGCACATAGTGGCGCATGTATCTGGAGTTCGTTTGCACTGGCTAGAAGCCCTGGCATGCCCATTCTCTCTCACTCTCTGTCTCTCTAATAAATAAATAAAAATAAAATCTTAAAAAAAACCCAAAAACCAAAAAACTAAGAACCCAGGTTTGATTCCCTGGTACCCACGTAAAGCTAGATGCACAAAAGTGGCACATGCATCAGGAGTTCGTTTGCAGCAGCTAGAGGCCTGGTGCACCCATATTCATATTCTCTCTCTAGTTGCAAATAAACAAATAATTTAAAATAGCTGGGTATGGTGGGGCATGTCTTTAATCCCAGCACTCAGGGGGCAGAGGTAGGATCACCATGAGTTCGAAACTACCCTGAAACTATATAGTGAATTCCAGGTCAGCCTGAGCTAGAGTGAGACCCCACCTCAGAAAAAAACAAAACAAAACAAAACAAAAAAAACATTTGATTCTAGCACTTGGGAGGTGAAGGCACAAAGATAGCAAGCTTGGGGCTAAGTGGGGCAATGCAGCAAGATACAGTCTCACTGGCTTGAAATACTTCTTACTCGTAAAATACACAAGGCTCTGGGTTCAATCCCAAGTAGATAGAAAGACTAAGAGAAAGATGGGAGAGAGGGAGGAGAGACAAGGAGGTAAGGAAGAAGGGAGGGGAAAGTTAAGAAGTGGTACATTAACAACATGGCTTAAAAAAAAAAGATGTCTAGCACATCTTCCTCCATGAAAAATGACCAAAACAGCCTGGCATGGTGGGCCTTGCCTTAAAGCACAACACTCACTCGGGAGGCCAAGGTAGAGGATCACCCTGAGTTTGAGGCCAGCCCGAGACTAGATAGTGAATTCCAGGCTAAAGCAAGACTCTACCTGGAAAAACAAAACCAAAACAGCTGGGCGTGGTGGTGCATGCCTTTAATCCCAGACTTGGGAGGCAAAGGATCGCCATGAGTTCGAGGCTACCCTGAGAATACAGAGTGAATATCAGGTCAGCCTGAGCTAGAGTGAAATCCTACCTCGAAAAACAACAACAACAACAAAAAAAAACAGTGACTCGAGATGACTCAGCCTTTAAAGGTGCTTGCTTATAAAGCTTTGTGGCCTGATTTTGCTTTCTCAGTACCCACATAAAGCCAGATGTCCAGGGTGGCTTGTGTATTTGGACTTTGTATGCAGTGGTTGGAGGCCCTGGTGTGCCCATACTTACTCTCTTTCTGCTGCTTTCTCTGTCTTTCTAATAACTATATGTTTTAAATGACCAAAACAAAGAAAAGTATGTTTTAGTTCACAGAATATAAAAAGGGGGCTGGAAAGATGGCTTAGCAGTTAAGGCACTTGCCTGTGAACTTTAAGGAACAATGTTCAGCTTCCCAGATCTCAAGTAAGCACAAGGTGATGCATGTGCAAGGCCATACATGTACACAAGGTGGCACACGTGTCTGGAGTTCGATTACTATGGCTGGTGGCGCTCTCTCACTCTTGCTCTCTCTCATTAACAACAGAAAGGCCAGTCTGTTGGGCTTGCCTCACACACAAATATATATATATGTGTATGTATGTTTGAAAATATTTCAACTCTAGTAAAAATCCTTGGGCCTGGGCCTCCACCACCATTTCTTCTAGCTAAACTGAAAAACAAGAAAAAAGGTGAGGTAGATAGAAATTTTTAGAATCTTTGTGTTCCATATTAGAATAAGGTTGTAAGTAAGTAGTCTTGCTCTGGTCATGTCATGGAAGTACACTGAGGACTTCAAGATGACTTCCGGGGGCAAGGGAGATGAAGGTTATCACAACTCCTGATAGGGAACTGAGGACACAAGGAATGACGGACGACAGGGACAGATGTCAGAGAACAAACTGCTGCATAGTAATTGTTGCCAGCATATCCAAGCACTAGCCACCTCAATAAAGTTCTTTCATCCTTTAAGTATTTTTACACAAGGGGAACACTCATAGCCTGTAAGTCCTGATGTGACTGTAATATTCAGGTTCTGTCTATGCACTACAAAAATCTGCCCTTCAATATAAATTTTACTTACAGTGAGAAAACCCAAATACCTTTTACATTGGCTTTTGGTCCATTATACTGTCTCCTTGTGCACACATCACAAAGCAGTTTATTTGCATCTTGAAGCGTCTCATTACGGGTAAACTGATATAAACAGTGTTGGACTGAACAGTCATCAGAGCTGAATGCTTCCCTGTTTGCGAGAGTACAGAAAGCAGTTTCTGGATCTTCATTTACAAGCTCATACGCCTTTGTCTCAAGAGAAGGACTGTCACTCAGAATCTCTATATTTATTTCATCAGGCTGAACAGCAGCATCCAGGTTAAGGTTTTCCAAACCATTCACAATGTCCAGTTCTCCGTCACTCGTTTCCTCTAGGTAGGCACCATTAATATTCCCAGTACATTCAGAGGGAGAAGATGCCAAAATATCTATATCACTATCCATGGTGACATTTTTCCTATCTATTTCCTCTGGGGAGTTCTGATTGTCAGTTGTACTTTCTATTGTTTTTGCTTGGCCATTCAGATCATTCTGATTTACATAAAATTCGTTTTGTATAACTTCCTCTTGAGAAATATGTTTGGACTTAGTATCTATTTCTTCAAGAAGTGAGCTTTCAGCCTCATATTCATTATCTTCAGCATGATCAGTGGTACAAATATCATTTAGATGAAGAACTTTCCCTTGGAGTTTTTGCTGTCTTCGTTGGTTCTGTGTAAAAAATATAAAATATCAAAAAGAAGAAGGAGAGGAGAAAGAGGAAAGTCAGAGGGAGAAGACAGAACAGAACAAATGTCTATGTACTACATTATGTTTTGCTGAAGTTCAATTTCATAGTAAGTTCACTCAGATTCTATACATTCCTTTACTATTGGAGTTGAATTTCTTTAATGATGTTATTTAAATGAAATGAAGAATTCATCAAAAATTGCTCTACTGGGGAAACATAAATGTGCAAGATATGATCTCTGTTCTAAGAGAAGTGGTCTAGACATTGCAATGACTGTTAAAACTCAGCAGCCAAGTATGAACCTAGTGGTCCTGACTGTACCTGGCAGAAAGAAATATCCATGTGAGTACAAGAGTTCTTTGGATAGAGGGTAAAAGAAAGAAATCTGGGAAAAAATGGTCTAAAGTTAAGAAAGAGGAAGGGCTGAGGTGATGATTCAGTGGTTAAAGGAGCTTGTTTGCAAAACCTGACAGCCTGAGTTCAATCACCCAGAACCTACATAAAGCCAGACGCACAAAATGGTGCGTGCATCTGGAGAGTTTGTCTGCAACAGCAAGAGGCCCTGGCACACCCATTCTCCCTCTCCCTCTCTGCTTGCAAATAAATACAAAAATATTTAGATTTAAGGAAGAAGTCAAATGCATACATACACAGAGGCCCTGGTATGCCTATTTTCTCTCTCAATAAAAAAAAACTTTAAAAATGTTTAAATTATTAAACATTAAAAACTAGGGGCCGGACCCCAATTTCTTAGGAAATAAAACCACAGATCAACCGCTGGGACCTCATGAAATTACAAAGCTTCTGTACAGTAAAGGACACTATGAACAGAGGAAAAAGAGGCACTCTACCAAATGGGAGAAAATCTTTGCCAGGTATACATCTGACAGAGGATCAATATCTAGGATATACAAAGAACTCAAAAAGTTAATAAGAAATGAAATAACCCAATTTAAAAATGGGCTATGGAATTAAATAGTTCTCAAAAGAAGAAATACATATGGTATATAAACATCTAAAAAACGTTCTATATCCCTAGTCATCAGGGAAACACAGATTAAAACTACACTGAGATTCCATCTCACTCCTGTCTGGTTGGCTATCATGAAAACAAATCACCACAAATGCTGGCGAGGATGTAGAAAAAGAGGAACCCTTCTACGTTGTTGGTGGGAATGTCAATAAAAAAATAAAAATTTAAAAAGAGACTAATTGAGAGGGGGAGGGGATATGATGGAGAGTGGATTTTTTGAAGGGGAAAGTGTAGGAGGGGAGAGAATTATCATGGTTTATTATCTATAATTATGGAAGTTGTCAATAAAAAAAGTTTAAAAAAGTGAAAAAAATAGGGGCTGAGCATGGTGGTGTATGGCTTTAATCCCAGCAATTGGGAGCTAGAGGTAGGAGGATCACCATCACTCATGTTTAAGACCAGCCTGAGACTGCAAAGTGAATTCCAGGTCAGCCAGGACTAGACTAGAGTGAACATACCTCCAAAAACCAAAAATAAATAAGTAAATAAATAAATAAGGGATAGAGAGATAGGTCAGCAGTTAAGAAACGGGTTTGATTCCACAAAGCCAGATGCACAACGTGGCAGCACATACATCTGGAGTTGTGTGCAATGGCTAGATGTCCTGGCGTGCCCATATTGTTTCTCCCTCCTTCTTTCTCTCTCATAAATAAATAACTAAATAAATAAGGGCTAGGTGTGATGGCATATGCCTTTAATCCCAGCACTTAGGAGGCCAAGGTAAGAGGAGCTCTGTGAATTTGAGCTCAGCCTGAGACTACATTTAAAAAAAAAAAACAACCAATAAATGAGAAGCAAAGCATGACTTTAGGTACCCACCTTGGCTTGCTTTTTGGCTTGTTTCTTTGCTTTTTTCTGTAAATGCTTACTTGTTCCTGACGGAATATCGTTTCTTGCTTTTATGTAACTGTCACTGTCATTTTCTTCCTCACTTTCTTGATCTTCTTCCTCCATTGTCTTTTTCATATTTTTATCATTTATACTTTTCTTACCACTCTTAAAATATGGACAAAAACAAAATTTTACAACTAGTCTCTGGTGAAAGGAAAATTCATATAGCCTACATTTAAAAACTTTTTTTTTATTTCAAGAGTCTCACTCTAGCTCAAGCTGACCTGGAATTCATTCTGTAGTCCTAGCGTGGCCTCACACTCACAGCAATCCACTACCTCTGCTTCCCAAGTGCTAGGATTACAGGTGTGCCCCACCATGCCGGTGCCTAAATTTTTTACTGTCAATTTAGATTATGTTTTCCCCCACAGTATATGAAAGTATGTTAGCACAAATTCATTCATATACTCACATACAAGAATCTTCAAATGGGATCATTTCAAGAAATCAACTTATGGGCTGGGTAGATGGCTCAGCAGTTTGAAAGCCTGCTGACCTGGGTTCAGTTCCCCAGTACCCACATAAAGCCAGATGCAAAGAAGTGAATGCATCTGGAGTCCACCTGCAATGGCAAGAGGCCCTGTTGTACCCATTCAAGCACACAAACATTCTCTAGTTTTTTAAAAAAACCTGAGGTAAGCCAGGTGTGGTGGCACATGCCTTTAATCCCAGCACTGGGGAGGCAGAGGTAGGAGGATCAGCATGAGGTGGAGGCCATCCTGAGACTACATAGTGATTTCCAGATCAGATCAGCCTGGACTAGAGTAGAACTCTACCTCAAAAACAAAACAAAACAAAACAAACAGAATACTATTTAATCTTTATGTCCTTAAGAACATAAGGGATTTGTGGTTAGTGTTAAATAATAAAAATAGTATTTTAATATAAGGAAAATGCCAGGCATAGTGCACATGCCTTTAATCCCAGTACTGGGGAGGCAGAGGTTGGAGGATTATCATGAGTTTGAGGCTACCCTGAGACTACATAGTGAAATCCAAGTCAACATGAGCTAGAGTGAGACCTTACCTTGAACAAAACAAAATATATATAAAAACATATCCCTATTTGTAATCTAAACAAGTTAATACCTATGAATAACAATTTCTAGGGCCGGAGAGATGGTTTAGTGGTTAAGGCACTTGCCTGTGAAGCCTAAGGACCCAGGTTCGATTTCCTAGTACACATGTAAGCCAGATGCACAAGGTGGCACATGTGTCTGGAGTTCATCTGCAGTGGCTAGAGCCCTGGCATACCTGTTCTCTATCTGTACCCCTCCTCTCACAAATAAATAACTATTTTACAAAAAAAAGATTTTTAGCAATAACACCCTCTTTTTAAAAATAGAACCAGGGGCCTGGAAGGATGGCTTAGCAGTTAAGGTGCTTTCCTGTAAAGCCAAAGGAACCAGTTTCGATTCCCCTAGATCCACGTTAGCCAGATGCACAAGGTGGCGCATGCATCTGGAGTTTGTTTGCAGTGGCTGGAGGCCCTGGTGTGCCCATTCTCTCTCCCCCCCTTCTCTGTCAAATAAATAAATAATGTTATAAAAGTAGAATCAGAGCTGGGCTTGGTGGCGCACGCCTTTAATCCCAGCACTTGGGAGGCAGAGGTAGGATTACCGTGAGTTCGAGGCCACCCTGAGACTACACAGTTAATTCCAGGTCAGCCTGGACCAGAATGAAACCCTACCTCGAAAAACCAAAAAAAAATAAAAAATTAGAATCAGGCTAGGCATGGTGGCACACACCTTTAATCCCAGCACTTAGGAGGCAGAGGGGGGGAAGATCGCCAAGAGTTCAAGGCCACCCTGATACTACATAGAGAATTCCAAGTCATCCTGGGCTATAGCAAAACCCTACCTCAAAAAACCAAAATAAATAAGTAAATAAATAAAACCAAAATTAAAAAAAATGAACCTGTTCCATTAATCAAATACTAAAATTATTCCATTTCAAACAGATTATGAAAAGTTTCTCTGTGGGCTGACAATGTATAAATATTTAAAGGTAGCAAGGTGACCCCCATAAAACCTTAGAGGCTAAAAAAAAATGCAACAGTCTTACCTGATCATCTAAAACTGGGAGAGACAAATCAAGGAAAGACTCATGAACCAACGTGACCTTAATCAGCCAGAGGCAAATGTAAAAGGAAACAAGAATCCATATTAGACATTACATTGAACTAGATTCCCTCTACCCTGAAAAGGAAGATATTCTCATTAAACGTTTCATATTGGGACTCTTCCCACCCTGCAAAGGAAGAAATGCACATTAAACATTATATATTAGTATTCTTCCTACCTTGGGAAGAAGGGGTGGATGAAAGGGTTAAATAAACAAAGAATTCATAAAATTTCAAATGAAAAATTATAAAATGTTGAAGACTTTAGGTTTGTGTAATAAACTAAAATGTTAAAGTACTGGCCTGAGCTAGAGAGACCATACCTTGAAAAACATTAAAAAAAAAAAAAAAGCCAAGTGTGGTGGTACACACCTTTAATCCCAACACTTGGGAGGCAGAGGTAAGAAGGACTGTTGTTAGTTAATGGCCACCCTGAGACTACATAGTGAATTCCAGGTCAGGCTGAGCTATAGTGATACCCTACCTTGGGAAAAAGAAAAAAAAAGAAAAAAACTTAAAGTAACTTTTTCAACATCTTAGAGGTACTGATATTTCCAGTAAAGAATAGTTCAATTAAGGCTACTGTATGTAGGCTGGGCATGGTGGCACATGCCTGTAATCTTAACACTGAAAATAGAACAGTGAATTCCCAGCTACCCTGGGTTACAGTCAGACCCTATCTAAAACAAAACAATAACAGAAAAGGGAATATTCTAAGAAGTTCAACATTTCTATTTTGGAGGAACAAATGTAAACTGTACTCAAAGAACATTAATGCAAGCCAAGCATGGCGGCGCATGCCTTTAATCCCAGCACTCAGGAGGCAGAGGTAGGAGGATCACCATGAGTTCAAGGCCGCCCTGAGACTACATAGTGAATTCTAAATCAGTCTTGACTAGAGAGAAGCCCTACCTCGAACCCTGCCGCCCCCAAAAAGAACATAAGGGCATAAACCCAGTCCATCTACTTACAGTCCTGCATTCATCACACATGATTGTACTAGTCAGTTCACCACCAAAGATGCGGTCCACAAAACTTGGTATTGACCTTTTCTTTTCATAATCTGTAATGAAAAAAAAAAGTTTACAATTACTTTTATGTACTCAATTAAGAAAAGTTAAAACTACTTGCCTATCTAAAACTAAAATGTTATTTTCAATCTCCTATCCATAAACTTTTTTCTCATCATTACATTAATAACCTGTGGAAATCAATAGCATATATTGTACATCTGAGCATAATGTAATTTAACACAATCATCTTTTATGAATAAGAAAAATGTGTAATTATTCTCTAGGCTGTTAGTCAATGTAAAACAAACCAGTCAGTGATCCTGACTTTATTAAGAAGACAAGCAGGTCAGGCCAGGCTGAGCGACATTCTAGCTCCCTTGCACTAGAGCTCCCACTCCAATACAATCAACTCTGACAAGAGACGATGTGAGAAAGTTAGAGAGAAAAATGTATCTAACTTCCTAGTTGAACTCTAGAACTGAACTCCTTTTGTATTTAAAAACAAAAAAATCTGGGGGCTATTTCAGACAAAAATGTTCTGTTTGATTTTTCTATGGTTCCAGAAATAATTCTGATTACGTTTAAAATAAGATATTGTTTACTCACTAAAATTTCCAAACACATGAAATATAAAAGCACTACTCAACTGATATTTACCTATGCAGAACCATGTTTGCACAATAGATGGTGCCAGCAGACAATATTCTCTCTGCTACTGGTCAGTCTCTGCAGGGTGCCAAAGAGGCAGAGTTCCTATAAATTTACTGTACCTGAGCTTTTATCAGGTGCTTAGTTACTGTGGCCATTTCAATCTTTAAAATTTAGTTCTCAGCCGGTTGTGGTGGAACACACTTTTAATGCCAGCACGTGGGAGGCAGAGGTAGGAGAAGAATCACTGAGTTCAAAGCCACCCCAAGACTACATAGTGAATTCCAGGTCAACCTGGGCTAGAGCCAGACTCTACCTTGAAAAATCAAAAATATATATATATATATTTCTCCAATTTCCCACTAGTCATATAGCTTTTAAAAAAGTACTCAACAGACACATGTGGCTGATGGTTTGTGCAGAGATCTATCATCTCATAAAGTTCCACTGGACACAGGTATGGTAGCACACATCGGTAATTCTAGGCTTTGAAAGGCAGACAGAGGCAGAGACCTTTGAGTTCTAGACCAGCTTAGTCTAGAGTGAGACCCTGTCTCAAAATAAATAAAAAATAAACAAACAAAATAACTATCTGACAAATCTGCCTTAAATCTTTACATGGCCCACAACAAGATGATCTACGTTGGCTCAGTGATTAATAACCAGCTATTGACAATTACTAAGTTTGATTCATAAATTATAGCTAATTATTATTCTAGGTTTCTGAAAAATAGTATTGTCATTTTAGTTCTATGTTTATAAATTTCAATATAATAATACATAAAAATACCACAAATTCAATTTTTCCAAAATATTCACCTCTGGAATACTAAATCATTTAAAAAAATAATGATATAGAGCAACTATGTTTATAATAATTGTGGATTTGAAAAATGTGCCAGCAATCTTGTCCTAGCATACAGAGGAATTTAACTATAGTGGTTTAGTTCAAAAAATCAGACATTACCTTTAACTTTATTTTTTACTTCTTCATCCAATTTTTCAGTAGAATTACCAAATGCTTTAAGAATTCCTTTACTCACTCTCTAAAAGTAATAAAATGGATATATATACACTATTAAATTTTAAATCTTACTCATTTTCCTTAGAAAATATGTAATAAATTTAAGAAAGGTTCAAGCTTTAGTTCCCCAGATTTAGTGAAATACTAGTATTTTCAAAATTATACTTGCAAGATTAATTCCAGGAGCCAAAAAGAATCATACCTAAAAAGCAATCAGTAACTTATGAATAAAGGTACTGTTTTATCATTTCAAGATCCTAAACCTATTCAAATTAAAGTTTTTCAGGAAATGCTAACCTCCTTAGGAAAGACACTGAAATATCTTGTCCTAGAAAGAGTAGCTACATGAAAGATATAGGACTGGCTCCAGCGTTCAATGTTCTGCTGCATCATTACTAAATGACCTTGAACTAAGTTCTGAACTTCTCTATACCTTCTCTATGCTAATCTATAGAGTGAAAAAAAGAATCTATAAACTTGTTGGGGCTAGAAAGATGGTTCAGTGGTTAAAGGTGCTTGCTTAGGTATGGGCTCCATTTCCCAGTACCCATTTAAAGCCAGATGCACAGTGCATGCACCTGGTGTTCATCTGCAGTAGCAAGAGGTTCTGGCACACCCATTCTATCCCTCCATCTCTATCTCCTTACAAATAAATTTTAGAAGAACTAAGTTCAATAATTCATATAAACACAGAGCTGTGTTTGGCTTACAAATAGAACTAAATTAGTTGTTACCACTGTTAGCAGCATAATTATTACATTCACACCTTCAAGGGCCTGAATTTATATCTTTGCCATTAACAAAAATTTTAATTGCAATAAATGTTCCCTCACTCTTACAAAATACAAATTCTTTGTAAATTCAAAACTTTGCAGGAAATCATACTCAGAAAAAGAATGAGGGTGTGCTGCAACTTGGAGCTGTTTTAGGAGAAATATTTTCTAATCATTCTGCACTGCCTAGTAGAGGCTAATACAGCAGAAACAAACTGCTATGAGAGCAAGTAAAAAGCATCATGGAACAGAATCATTTCTAACGAGGAAGCATTGGTTGAGAAAGCTGGTGTAAGAGTCAAAAGCAGTTAAAGGGTCTCAACGACTAGCTTCTGTTGCCTTAACAACCTAAGGTGGAAAATGGCAGAGAGTTCATGAGATGAGACCACAGAATATGCTCAGAGTGTGCTAACTTGCTGTTCTTCTGCTCTCATTCCGTCCAGCAAGTAGCGAAGGAGCTCCTGGCTGTCTTGCTGCTGGTAGCCTTTAAACCGCACTGCTCTGAAGAAAAACACAGGGGAAGAAAGAAAAGCATTGAAGAGTCTACTAAAATATGAAGAAGTCCTTTAAAAAGATCATGATTACATCCCAAACATCAGAAATACTCTCGTTTATTTTTTAAAATTTCTGTTTACACTAATAACACTTTTGGTAGATTTAATTATCA
Source organism: Orientallactaga bullata (assembly GCA_004027895.1). NCBI lineage: Eukaryota > Metazoa > Chordata > Mammalia > Rodentia > Dipodidae > Orientallactaga > Orientallactaga bullata. Next base: position 49,149 of record PVKW010007863.1, read on the forward strand.
CCTACCATATGTTGCTTCTGAAGCTAAATGAGATATATTATGCTTTAGACATAATAGTTTTTAAAATTACTTCTCAGCTTCCTACCAATGTAAAAGCACAATCAAGATGATACTCACTTTTTACAGACCTGGGAAAAGAGTTCTTTAGGCGTCACAATTCCCTTTTTGGTGTCTTGCATTTCACTGAGAAACTGACTCATGGCTAAAGTAAGAGGTCCAGGAGGCTCAAGAGTGACTTCTAAGGGTTCCTAATATAAGAACAAAAATTACTACGGTCAAATATTTGAATCATTTACTTCACACGAATGTAAGTAGTTAACATATTTTACCAATGTTCCTGACAAGATGCCCTATTTATTAGTGGGAAATGTGCATCAAATGATATAGAAACTTTTTGGTCAAAGACTGTCATATGAGGCTGGAGAGATGGCTTAGAGGTTAAGGTGCTTGCCTACAAAGCCAAAGGACCCAGGTTCAATTCCCCAGGAGCCACGTAAGCCAGATGCACAAGGTGGTGCATGCATTTGGAGTTCATTTGCAGCGGTTCAAGGCCCTGGCGTGCCATTTCTCTCTCTCAAATAAGTAAAGATAAACATAACAATAAAAAAGACTGCCATATGAAAATTTCAGGTCTACTTAAATTTTTGATTGCTACCTAAGAACTGAAGGAGTCAAAACAAAATGCAATTTTTATTATTTAATAAAAATGCATAAGGGAAGATATATTTGGACACTCAGCACTTAAGTTACCTTGAAGATGTATGTAACAAGTGTGCAAACCAAGGGCCTCACAGATAAAGTACCCCAAGAAGGAAACAGACCAGGAGCACAAAAAAACCCACAGCAAGCGACCCTAAAGACTCCTATGTCTATTAAGCTGAACATGTCTAGCTTAGTAGATTAAGATAAAACAAAATAAAACAGTGCTGGAAAGACGGCTTAGCGGTTAAGGCATTTGCCTGCAGAGCCAAAGGATCCAAGTTTGATTCCCCAGAACCCACGTAAGCCAAATGCACAAGGTGACACATGCACCTGGTGTTCATTTACAGTGGCTGAAGGCTCTGGTGCATCCATTCTCTCTCTCTCTGAAATAAATAAAAACAAACAAAAAAAGAAAAAAAGAGCCTCAGTCTTTTAAAGCAATCTAGAATATGGATGTTCACAAAAAGAAAAGTTACTGATAATTTTTTTTTATTATTATTTCCCAGAGTGTGCCATGTGGCACATGCCTGAGAGGCTACGGCCAAAGGATTCCCATGAGCGTAAGCTACACAGCAAGTGCCAAGTTGCCAAGGATACACAGCAAGACTCTGCCTCAAGAACACTTAACTAAAATAAAATCATACCGTTAATGCCAAATCAGGTGGTTCAATTTTTACAATTGTTCCAGACATTTTCACTTCTTTTAGTAATTCTTTAAGCACTGGGGTTTGTGACAAATTCTGGAATGTTGATAGGTAAGAAAAAGTTAATTAAAAAGTTAATTATATAAATGCAAACCAATTCATTCAAATATATCATGCCTATTCTACCAAAGCAGAAAATCACAACCAACATTGAAATCTTTACTTGGGAAAGGTTACAGCATGTTCTTCTCCCCACTCTCTGGGTCATAAAAGTCAGTTTTGAGTTTATACCTTACTTCAAAGGGGTACTTGTCTCCCATGTCAGATAGAGGTATCTGTACCAACATCCCCACCATGATTCTCTCACCATCCCTTGTCCCCACTTGTAAGTACGTATTTATTTCTGTACCAAGTTACCCTGTGCTCCTTGATCCAAATGCAGGTTCTATAAAGGCAGGTTCTATAAAGGCAGGGCCAAGCTCACTTGAAACCAGTGCTTACCACAGTGTTTCACTGTAGGCAATAAGCATTTCCCTGTGTTTACTTTGAACACACAGGAATACATTACACTGGGAGAAGGTATAATACTGTAACAGATCCTACCGGGGAAAGGTGAGGGTTTTTTGAAAAGCGGAAAAACAACTCTGGCACCTGCATCACTGCGTTGAAGAAGCATGTGTTTCCCAAGTTACTGAGTCCTTTCATTATTATTTGGGAAGAAGAATTCACAGGAGTATTTTGTTTAGCCACATTTTCCCTTTTATCCTTTTGTTCTTTCTCTTGCTCATTTTTACTCTCTTTTTCTAATTTTTTATTTTCAAGTTTGATGTTTCCATTATCTTTCTCTGCTTTAAAAGGTAGAAAAAGAAGAAAGAATTGGGCAAATATGCAAATGTCCATATTAAATGCAAACTTCTGGCATCAGTTTGACTTTAAAAGTTATTTAATAAATATAGGTAAAGTATCATAGAAAGAACCAATAACAAATCCTTAAAATGAGAGGTACTAGTTTGACAATGAAATTAAGTAGTATATGCTCTGGTATATTTTCCCTTTATTTTTAAGAAATTTTTTAGTTTATTTGTGTTTGTTTGAGAGCAACAGACAGAGGGAAAGAGGCAGAGAGACAGAATGGGCGCTCCAGTGCCTCCAGCCACTGCAAACAAACTCCAGATGCATGTGCCACCTTGTGCATCTGGCTTATGTGGGTACTTGGGAATTGAGCCTCGAACTGGGGTCCTTATGCTTCACAGGCAAGTGCTTAACCACTAAGCCATCTCTCCAGCCCTCTAAATATTCCCTTTATTATTACAAAAATACTCTCTACAAATGAGTTCATCTTAGGTTGTGAAATGAGAACACAAAGTATTTAAATAAGGAATATGGACATGCCAGGCATGCTGATGCACACCTCTAATGCCAGCACTTGGGAGGCAGAGGTGGTAGGATCACTGTGAGTTCAAGAACGCTGAAACTGCATAATGAATTTCAGGTCAGCCTGGACTAGAGCAATAGACTACCTTGAAAAACCAAAAAAGAAAAAGAAAATATGGAAATAATGTAAGTGTTTAAATGAAGTCTTCTGGCCAAAAATCAAGTCTGAGGTAAATAATGCTGGCTCTGATGAAGATCCTTGTAATGTTTCATAAACAAGCTTCAAGCAAATGCTGGAGGCACTGCCAATCACTTTACTTATGAGAAGGAACAACAGATCTTTATTTAATTTAGAAGACAAAGTGAACTCTCACGAAATATTTATAGCCAATGCAGTACAAAGCAGGCCTATAGGGCTGGACAGATGGCTTAGCAGTTAAGGCACTTGCTTACAAAGCCAAAGGACCCAGGTTCGATTCCCCAGGACCCCATGTAAGCCATATGCAAAAGTGGGCCCATGCGTCTGGAGTTCATCTGCAGTGGCTGTAGGCCCTTGGAGCACCCATTCTTTCTCTCTCTCAATCTCTTTCTGCTTGAAAATAAATTAATTAAAACAACAACAACAAAAAAAAAGCAGGCCAGAGTTATGGGAACAGGGCCTACATCCTTAGTACAGGCCCTTTATAGCATGTTACTGGAACATTTTTCACATGCCATTTAACTCTAATACCCCATAATGGTATATATTCTCACTGTCTTATGAACCAAAACAAGCTTCATAGCTTAAAATGAGCCATCACAAACATTATTAGCAGTATGCAGTTTACATAATACAATAAGCAAACCAAAACACAAGCAGGTAAGTAAGCTGAGTGTGGTGACCTGTGCCTGTAATCAGAGCATACAGAACTGAGGCAGGAGGCTCACAAGCTCAAGACTAGCCTGAGATATATAGCCAAGACCCAGACTCAAAGAGGAAATGAATGAAAGAGTGATTGAACAAACGGATGACTGAAAGCAGACATGTGAAATCACCATTACAGTATCTATTAAGAAACACAACATTTTACCTGGCTTTAGAGCAGTAATACCAACTTGTTTTCTAACATAGTCAACCACTTGGCCCAATCGGTTTGAACTACAATACTGGACTTCCTCATCACAGCTGTAACACCTATGTCCCAAAAGATTGGAGAAGAAATATAACAAACTGACAACTGGAAAAAGAAGAAACAAATAATATACTTTGAGGAACCCAAAGTGTGCAACTACCAAATAATTCTATAATAACTGAATAACTGTAAATAAAAAATTGCTTTTTTTTAGAAGACTATGCACAGTAACTCCAATTTATTTTTAATAAAAATTGGTCAAAATTATGGCTATATATAATTATGGAAAAGTCCAAACATTCTACTGGACTGCGTATAATATTAAAGTCAAGTCTTCCTTATTTTTGTGGTTCTGGAGATGGAACCCAGGGCCTCAATGCAAGCTAAGCAAGTACTGCTCTACAACTGTGCTAATTTTTTTAAAAAAATATTTATCTGTGTGTGTGTGTGTGTGTGTGTGCGCGCACACACGCGCACATGTATGTGTATAGGCACACTATGATCTTTGGCCACTGCAAATGAATGGCTTTACATGGATGTTGGGGAATTGAACCTGGTCTGACAGGCTTTGCAAGCAAGTGTCTTCAACCACTGAGCTAACTCCCCAAAAGTCTTTTCTACAAGAAATTTAAACTATAGACTAATAACAACACAATTAACAAAGTTTATTACTAAGAGGGGATGTTCAGTGAATAATGCTTTGAATATAATCTTTGACAAATTAGAACTGCTTTGATGATACTAAATTATAGGAAACACAACATACTAGCTTTACACAGATGGTTTTCATCTGTGTCTACCAAACTTTTACTAAATTCTTATTTATTTGAAATTTGTTCTTAGTGTCCTAATCTTTAAACTACAAGCCACTCCCCATATATCATGTCCTATCACAAGCAAAGAAACAAAAGGGTGGATACCAGCAAGTCTTTGTGCACTGTAATTTTTTGTGTCTGTGCAATACTAAGCACAAGCTTCTCAAAGCATCACATTCTCTAGCCTTCACTTTCTTATTCTTAAGTACTTTTCAACAATATCACTCTCCAACATTTCAGATAATGTCCAATCAATAAGGCATGGGAATCAAAGCTCACCAGACAGTCCAGGTGTCCAAGCTGAGAACCAGACAGTGAGGCTCAGATCTTGGTGTCTCGTAGTGCTTCAGGGCATGCTGATCCTGAGAGTCTCTGCCACAGCCCTGGAGAAACAGAATTAGAAACTCAAAGCCACAGAACTTCTATGAAGAACTCAGACCAATCACAAATATACAAGGACTTTAAGAACTTTTACCATCTTGTAATTTAGAAAATAAATAGAGGGCTGGAGAGATGGCTTAGTGGTTAAAGAGTTTGCCTGCAAAGCCAAAGAACCCCGTTTTGATTCTCCAGGACCCACGTAAGCCAGATGCACAAGGGGGTGCATGCATCTGGAGTTCATTTCAGTGGCTGCATGCCCAGGCACACCCATTCTCTCTCTACCTCTTTCTCTCAAATAAGTGAATAAATAAACAAAAATACCTTAAGAATCTTTTTTAAAAAATCAAAAAAAAGTAAATAGAAAAATAAGAAAATAGATAAATGAAATTGTTGAAATCTGAGTTTGGCTTTTGCTAAGCCTTAAACATTCACAGGCAACTGAGGACATTTACAAGATAAATAGTTTAGCACTAAAACTACTACTCTTCCCCAACTTTCACTTTCCAGTCCCAATTGATAGAACATTGCCTAGCATGCATAAAGGCCTGGATTCTACCCTGAACATCACAAAAATATCCAATTAAACCAAACAATGCAGTCACTCATCTGATCAGGTCTGGACTTCCTAACAGTCTCATAAAGATTCTCTTTACTTCATTCAGCCTCTTTTACCATATACATTTTTTTTTTTTTGTTTAATGTTCTTAAAATAGTCAGATCATGGGCTGTAAAATTCAAAACTTACATCTTGACCTCTGTGGTGGTTTGATTCAGGTGTCCCCCATAAACATTCAGGTGTTCTGAATGCTAGGTTCCCAGCTGATAAAGATTTGGGAATTAACGCCTCCTGGAGGCAGTGTAATGTTGGGGATGGGCTTATGGGTATTATGGCCAGTGCTTCCTTGCCAGTGTTTGGCACACTCTCCTGTTGCTATTGTCCACCTTATGTTGGCCAGGAGATGATGTCTCTGCTCATGCCATTGTTTTCCCTGCCATCATAGAGCGTCCCCTCAAGTCTGTAAGCTAAAATAAACCCCTTTTTCCCAAAAGCTGTTCTTGGTTGGGTGATTTCTGCCAGCAATGCGAGTCTGACTGCAACAACCGCATGAACTCATAAACAACCGATACCCTTTGACACCAACTTACCGTGCCATGTTAACTCCCATACTGTCTATACAGCTGAAAGGACACTCAGCACTTCCATCCCTTCAGAATTCTGTTCATGCTGTCTATGCCCATATCACCCTGAGCACACCCAGCTCTCATCTGATCTCAGAAGCTAAACAAGGTTGGACCTAATTAGTATTTGGAGTGGAGAATTCTGTGCATGTTATTCATGTGTCTTAGACTCCTTTAGGATTATTGCCACATGAAGAAATCTCACCCACCCTTCAAGCATTGCTCAAAAGCCATCTCTTCCCAAAAACCTATGCTTATTCATATATAAGAAAATACTATGCCCTTTGTATAAAAAAAAGTCTATAAAACATGGTACAAATGATGGCATTCCTTATTTTTCTACTTTGTGTTCAGGTTATCACAATTCATATTCTTCCTTCTCGGAACTACTGCCAGAAGATCTAGCACACATGAGGTGCTTAGTAAGTATGAACAAAACAATCTACCCAAGAAATAAGGAGATTTCCCCATGGAAGCTGAATAAATTTATTCCTAAAAGAACACAATCAAATTCTCTGCCCCCAGCTAGTTTTGTCACATCTAAGAAGTATATCTTACTATGTTATTTAACTGAACCAGGCTTCGGTTTCTTGGAACACACTACAATAACTCGTTCAGTTTCAACTGCAGCTAAATACATACTTAGGTGTAGAAAATTATATTAGTGTTTCTAATTTTTAACTACAGTTTCAAACACAACTGAATTAGTTGATCCTACCCCAACATTCAACTTCAAAATAAATGAAATAATCTGACATTAATTTGAAAATTGTAACACCATTTGAGGTCATTTGAAGTAGCAAATTACATTTATACTAAACATACATATTCAAGGGATTTTAGTTAAAACCTTTCAAATACAAAAATAATACATTATTAATTCTATGGTTACTATGAGATACTGCATTCCTATCACACAATAGGTAAAAAACAAACAAACAAACAAAAACTGTTTTTTAATTCTTAAAAAAGATTGAACGTGGTGGCTCATACATGCCTTTAATCCCAACACTCAGGAGGCAGAGGTAGGAGAATCACTGAGTTCAAGACCAGCCTGAGATTACATGCTGATTTCCAGATCAGCCAGGCTACAGCAAGATCCCACCTCAAAAATCCAACAGCGTAGGGGGGCGGGGGAGAGAAATCTGGGCTGGAGAGATTGCTCAGTGGTTAAGGCATTTGCCTGCAAAGCCTAATGACCAAGGTTTAATTCCCCACCACACAGGTAAAGCCAGATATACAAAGTGGCACATGCATCAGGAGTTTGTTTGCAGTAGCTAGGTGCCCTGATGTGCCCATTCTCCCCCTCTCTGTTTGCAAATAAATAAAATATTTTTTAAAAGATTCTTGGGCAGGTGTGCTAGTGCACACCTTTAGTCCCAGCACTTGGGAGGCAGAGGTTAGAGGAGTGCTCTGAGTTCAAGGCCAACCTGGGACTACAGAGTGAATTCAAGGTCAGCCTGAGCTAGAGAGAGACCATACCTCAAAAAAATAAATAAATTAAAAAAAAATAAAAATAAAAAAGAAAAGAATAAAAGTTTTGGGGCTTGGGAGAGCACTCAGTCAGTAATGTCTGCCTTGCAATCATGAGGACCTGACTTTGATTCCCAGTACCCATGTAAACTAAACATGCAGGGCAGGTGTGTAGTGGCATGTACTTGTAATTCCACTGGTGGCGAGGCAGATCCTGGAAAATGTTGGACCTCATCTCAAGAAAAAAGTGGATGACCTGAAAATGACACCCAATCTCATCTCCACATGCACGCACATGCACATGCGCACACACAATAGTAAATGCTAACACAGAAGCAGAGCAAGTAGACTATTCATAATTTCTAATTTCCACTACAGATGGGTTTTTTATTTTTTTACCTTTTGTTTCCCCACCCCCTCCCGAGATAGGGTGTCCCTCTAGCTTAGGCTGATCTTGAATTCACTATACAGTTTCAGGGTGCCCTTGACCTCACAGTGATCTTCCTACCTCTGCCTCCCTAGTGCTGGGATTAACAGCAGACACCACCATCCTGGTACATCTCCAGAGCTGTTTTTAACATGGTGTAATCCCTATGAAAAACAACTTGGCAACCTTTTTTTTTTTGAGGTAAGATCTTGCTCTAGAATTCACTTTGTAGTTTAGGCTGACCTTGAAGTCACTGTGATCCTCTGACCTCTGCCTCACAAGTGCTGGGATTAAAGGCATGCACCACCCCATCTGACCACCTTGAAAATTAAAAACTATAGTACCAGCCAGGTGTAGCGGTGCATGCCTCTGATCCCAGTACTTGGTAGGAGGTCGCAGAATCCCATGAATTCAAGGCCACCCTGAGAGTACAGAGTAAACTGCAGGTAAGCCTGGGCTAGAGCAAGACCCTACCTCAAAAACAAACAAACAAAAAAAGGAATAGGGAGATGGCTCAGCAATTAAAGGTGCTTGCTTGCAAAGCCTACCAGGTTGTGTTCAACTTGTCAGTAACCACATAAAGCCTACAAGTCAGTTTGCTAACATACACTCACCACCGCTTAAAGGTGAGCGAAAGCCTTGATGTTTAGGTACCATGAAAATACTAGGGGGCTGACAGAATAGATACTATGACACCTAGTTACCCCCAAGATCAATATCCTCTAGTTGCCTGAAATAGGGCTCTTTTTTTGTTTTGTTTTTTTGAGGTAGGGTCTCACTCTAGCCCAGACTGACCTGGAATTCACTATGTAGTCTCAGGGTGGCCTTGAACTCATGGCAATCCTACTACCTCGTACCTCCCAAGTGCTGGGATTAAAGGCATGTGCCACCACGCCCGGCTATTGAAATATGGCTTTTGGTGAGAGCGCACAAACCAATCCACCATCCCTGGAATTAAGCTCAATGAAAGGGAGCTGTTACCCAAGATTACTACTCTTGCCAGGAGCAAGACCCCATCCAGCAGGTGATGTATACACAGGCACAAAGGGCTGTCCCCTGCATCTACACAGGACATCCCTCAAAGGCCAAAAGTCACCATGTAATCCACTGATGCACTGCTGGCAACTCCTCCTGCACTTCTTCTTCTGCCAATCCTGTGCCCTCTTCTTTACTAGTGTGCAACCTGAAAGCACCCCCCTCCCCCGAACTACCAATACATAGAGCTCAGCCTGGAAGCAGCTCCCCAGGGAATGTGACCTATGCCCAGCTGGCAAAGTCAACTATACTGTACGAACTTATGAAACAAATTCAGAATTTTCTAAAATCCCACAGTGAAATCTAGGCATACCTGATGGCCACATTTAAGACACAGCCAAACTGAGGGGTTTTCTTCTGTTTCTTCTTCTGATTTATCTTTTATTTTATTGTCTGTCTTACAGTCTTGGCAAATGTTCCATTCCACATTCACTAAAGCTTTTTTCAAATGACTTTGTTCTAGTCCTTTTCTGAGGTGTTTGCATGTAGGCCCTATTCAAACAAATAACAAAAAGGATTACATGAGATCAAAATCAGGTCTTTCAGTTAACAGCCAATGTATCTTCAGAATAAATTTACTCTATAGATCAGCTTTTAGATATTCAGGAAATGTGTAATCCCATTTGGAAGGATTATGAGATGACTGTGGAAAGATGTGTGTGTGTGTGTGTGTATTGAACTCAGGGACTGGGCAGGCTAGACACACACTCTATCCACTGAGCTGTATCTCAAACTCCAGATGCAGCGGAAACTACCTTGTAAGCAAGATGAAGGGTGCTTTGGTATTCTCTCCTTTGGCTTTCATGGTACTTGTGAGTGAATACAGGGCCTGACACCTGCTAGGGAAGCTCTCTACCTCTGAGCTACACTCCTCACCCCCCAAAAGAAATTACACACAAGTTTGAAACTTTGCTTTTTAGAAGTCTTAAATACAATAACTACCCTCCCTATAAATTAAGTTCCATTTATTTGGCTGTTTTCTTGAAAGTAAGGTTTCTTGGGGCTGGAGAGTGGTGGCTCAGTGGTTAAAGGTGCTTGTTTGCAAAGCCTGACTGCCCAGGTTCAATTCCCCAGTACCCATGTAAAGCCAGATGCACAAAGTAGCACATGCATCTAGAGCTCATTTGCGAGATGCCCTGGCATGCCCATTCTCCCTCTCTCATTATTTCTCTTTGTAAATAAATAAAAATAAACACATTTAAAAATAAATAAGCTGGGCGTGGTGGCATATGCTTTTAATCCCAGCACTCAGGAGGCAGAGGTAGGATGATCGCCGTGAGTTCGAGGCCACCATGAGACTACACAGTGAATTCCAGGTCAGCCTAAGCTACAGTGAGACCCGACCTCAAAAGAAAAAAATTATAATACAAATAAAATAAGACTATGTTTAAAGCACTGTAAGCAAGGTCCTCCATTCAACAGCACACCTACCACAGATCAGACACTGTTAGTTGCCAAGGAACCAAGCCACACCTCTTCTTTTTGGAGTGACTCATATTCTAGCAATAGCTAAAGCAATTTAAGACTCCAAGAACATGCTGTAGCACTACAGAAAAAAAGGATACTGCCTGGCATCATGGCACACAGCTTTAATCCCAGCACTCAGGGGGCAGAGGTTGGAGGGTTACTGTGAATTTAAGGCCACCCTGAGACTACATAGTGAACTTCATGTCAATCTAGGCTAGAGGGAGACCATCACCTCAAAAAATTAAAAAAAATTTTTTTTAAAAAAGGGCTACAGTTATCAAAGCTTTCACAAGGGAAGTAATTAACATTTGCAAAGCCTTGAAAGACATCTGTAGTAATCAAAATCTCTGACATTGATTTAACATGTTCTATAAACTATGCCAAATGTTTTGCACATATTATTTCATTCAAGCTTCACAATCACCTATAAGGAAGGCAAAATATGATTCCTAACAACAAATGAGAAAACTAAGATATACTGCCTAAGATCAAATATCTACTGGAGAGCTATGCCAAAATTTAGAGTTCTCAGGGAGTGAAGGGGGATCTGAAAAGGCCAATCCTATGAATACAGGTATGTAAAACTACACATGGCAGAATCACACAATGTATAAAAGCAACAGCTGGACCTAAGACTGAAAATCAGGTTAGGAACAAATGAGTGATGGGGCTGTGTAAACCCTCTGAAGGATTCGAGTTGTTTCAGGTACACTGCAGTCTTAGAAACTAGTCAGTAGGACAAATGGCTTTCTGTTCAATGAACATGCATCAAAAGAGTAATCCAAATACATATAAGGTCATGCAGAAAAACTTAGTGGATCCTAATCAGTCAGAAAGAAAGAAAGAAAGAAAGAGAGAGAGAGAGAGAGGGAGGGAGGGAGAGAGGGAGGGAGGGAGAAAGAAGAACAAGAAGAAAGGCTTTTCACCTCTTTGGAACATCTAGGTCCCTGTCCTGGAAGCCCCCCTAGTCTCAGGCCAGCTGGACTGAGATGGGGGACCCCTATTCCCACAGGGGCTCTCTACCTCCTCTGGTCTTCCATGTGTCAGGAGCTTTCTGAACTCTTTCCTCTCTTTATTCTCTTAATCTCATAAAGTCTCTTTAAGTCTTTAGGGAAAAAAAAAGAAGAAGAAAGAGCAGCAGTGGTAGCTATCCTTTGGAAACACCAAAACAACAAAGACCATTAACACGATACTGACAAATGCTAGTAAAGGTTCAGGGAAATGCCCGTGTCACTGTGCTGTTGAAGGACCATATTTACCAAAACAGCTAATTCCAGGTGCTAAGCTAAATAAATTATGAAATATTCAATCATTATTTACACTGAGGGAGTAAGATATGATTAAATTGTATGCAAGCTATTAATGACATATGCATGCAAATATTAAATTGCTTGTGACCTAACAATATACAGTTTGACTCCACTCTGCATATTAAAATATCAATCTAGGAACAATAACATTACTTTAAAGATTCAATTAGTGATCTATACCTAAATATTCTGAGGAACCATCCACTGGAACAGTTTTTCCCTTTGTCCGTTTTTTTCCCATGTTGGCACTTTATAGATTGCTTATTGACACAAAATTACAATCTAAAAAACAAGATAAAGTTAGCTTGACTAAAAACAAAGACAAAAAAGAATACTTTCTATTTTTTAGGACAGTGAAATATAACTAAGTTGCATTTAAAACTTCAAATGTTAACTAGGCATGGTGGTGCACAATTTTAATTCCAGCATTTGGGAGGCAGAGGTAGGTGTATCACCGTGGGTTCTAGTCCACCCTGAGATGACACAGTGAATTCCAGGTCAAACTGGGCTAGAGAATGAGACCCTACCTCAAAACAAAACAAAAAATACACACACACACATACATATATCTGTGAAGTGTCATCTTGCTTTCATACATTGGGAAAATGAATCTGAACAAGGTAGAGGTTTTCAATAAAAATGTCAAGTGAGTCTCTCTTCTTACAGAGATTTTTTTGTTTTTTGTTTTTTTTGGTTTTTTGAGGTAGGGTCTCACTCTGGCCTAGGCTGACCTGGAATTAACTATGTAGTCTCAGGGTGGCCTTGAATTCACGGCGATCCTCCTACCTCTGCCTCCGAGTGCTGCGATTAAAGGCGTGCGCCACCACACCTGACTACACATAATTCTTAAAACAACCTTCTAGAGGGAGTTAGAAAATGTCTAAGATACACCTTAGTATGTGACTAAGTTTGAAAGGTTATTGTAAATATCACTACATATCAAATCTCTTTTTCTTGAGGTAGGATCTCACTCTAACACATGGTGCACAAAGTGATGCATGCATTTGGAATTCATTTGCAGCGGCGCACCCATTCTCTGTCTCTCTTGAATCTGCTTGCAAATAAATGAATAAATAATGAAATAAAAATATTTTTAAAAATTAGAAAAAAAATTAGAAAACATGAAAAGTACTGAAAGATCATATGAATATAAATAATATTAATGGAAGGCCAGAGAGATGGCTTAGCAGGTAAGCACTTGTTTGTGAAGCCTAAGGACACCTGTTCGAGGCTGGATTCCCCAGTACCCACGAAAGCCAAATACACAAGGGAGCGCATGCAGCTAGAGTTCGTTTGCAATGACTAGAGGCCCTGGTGTACTCACTCTCTCTCTCTCTGCCTCTTGGACTCTCTGTCACTCTCAAATAAATAAAAATACACAAAACTATTTAAAAATATATTAGTGATTTTGAAAGCCAGGCGTGGTGGCGCACACCTTTAATCCCAGCACTAGGGAGGCAGAGGTGGGAGGATCACCATGAGTTCAAGGCCACCCCAAGACTACAGAGTGAATTCCAGGTCAGCCAGGGCTAGAATGAGACCCTACCTCAAAAAACAAAAATATATGTGTGTGTGTGTGTGTGTGTGTGTGATTTTGAAAAACTGAGCTTAATACACTTTAAAATAAATCATTAATGGTAAAATATCTTAATGATTCCCTTAACAAGTTATTTTTATCTGAGATGCTTATTAAAATTTTGATTCCAGCCAGGCATGGTGGTACAAGCCTTTAATCCCAGCACTCAGGAGGCTGAGGTAGTAGGACTGCCATGAGTTCAAGGCCACCCTGTGACTACATAGTGAATTCCAGGTCAGCCTGGGCTAAAGCAAGACCCTACCTCAAAAATAATAATAATTCATTCCATAAATGGAATATTTCAAGTTAATTTTGTTTGTTTTTTGAGGTAGGGTCTCACTCTGGCCCAGGCTGACCTGGAATTAACTATGTAGTCTCAGGGTGGCCTTGAACTCACGGCGATCCTCCTACCTCTGCCTCCCGAGTGCTGGGATTAAAGGCGTGTGCCAGCACACCCGGCTTTTTGTTGTTTTTTAATGGTGGTACTGGGGATCAAACCCAAGACTGTACACAAGCGAAGGCAGTACTCTACCACTTAACTGCATCCCTGCCCCACTCAATTAATTCTGACCTTAAGTTTTCACCACCACCCCAGTGTAGAGTCTTAGAAGTATTCCTTCTTTTGGCTCTTGGTAGACTAGTGTAATTGAAGGAAATTCAAAGAAGTTTGTATTTTAAAAGTGAGAGTCAGGACTGGAGAGATGGCTTAGCAGTACAGGCGCTTGCCTGAGAAGCTTAAGGACCCATGTTCGACTCTCCCGATCCCAGGCAAGCCAGACACACAAGGTGATGAAAGAGGGCAAGGTCGCACATGAGCACAAGGTGGTGCATGCATCTAGAGTTTAATTAACAGTGGCTGGAAGCCCTGGCATGTCAATTCTCTCTCTCATAATAAAAAATTAGAGCCCGGTGTTGTGGCCCATGCCTTTAATCCTAGCACCCAGGAGGAAGATGTAGGAGGATCATTGAGAGTTGGAGGCCACCCTGACATTTACATAGTGAATTCCAGGTCAGCCTGGGCTAGAGTGAGACCCTACCTAGATAAAACAAAACAAAACAAAAAAATGACAAAAAAATAGTGCTGGGTGTGGTGGCACATGTTCTTAAACCCAGCACTTGGGAGGCAGAGGTAGGTAAATCACCATGAGTTCGAGGCCTCCCTGAGAAGACTACATAGTGAATTCTAGGTCAGTCTGAGCTGGGTGTGGTGGTACATATGCCTTTAGTCCCAGCACTTGGGAGGTTGGAGGATTGTGGTGAGTTCAAGGCCAGCCTGGGGCTACTGAGTGAGTTCCAGATAAGCTTGGGTTAGAGTGAAACCCTGACTCAAAAAAAAACCCCAAACACCGAAAACATAGTAACAACTATACACACACAGAAAGAAGATCAAGTTAAGTAGTCATCCTTTCTAAAGATAAATCTGTGTTTTCTACTGTTTTCAGTGCTGGAAATTGAAGCCAGGGTCTTGTGTAGACTGGAAAAGATGTAGGCAAATGTTCTACTATTAACTGAGATATGTCCTGATTCCTTTCCAAGGATCATCTAAAATGTTTATAAGTCAATAAGCTAACTAATAAAGAACAAAGTGTACCTTTTTATATTTTTCCTCACCTGAAACCAATTAGTATCAAAGTTCTTACCCATGAACTAACTCCCTTTAACCTGTGCTGCATTACAAAGTCAAATTCATCTTTAAATGTGTACCTCATCACTCCTCTGAAAACATTTAGTATCCAAACATTCCATGTTCAAACTCCTCAACTTTACAGTCTCTTTTAATTTGGCCCAATGCTTTGGCAATCTCGTAATTCTTAAAGCACAAAAAGCTACTAAAGTTATAATTAGATGGTGCTTTTGATCTTCAAAACCCTTCCACAAACATCACCTGTCAGTTTCACAACAGTCCTTTAAGACATTTCACTGAAAGAAGAAACTCAAAGACAAAACAGTGCAACATCACAAAGTAACAGAGATGTAACTAAAATGCAGCTCTGTGAATTCCAAGTCTACCATTCCTTTCCCTTCCAAAATAATTTGTCCTCGCTTCTGTTCTGGTTATCTGTTTCCTCTATCTATACAGATCTTAGAAATTCCCCCAAGCTGTTAATATGAATGAAAAACAGTAAATAATTGCTACACTGACCTACTTTAGTGTTTACAGTATGCTTGCTCCTGTATCAGATCATATAGTAGACTTCTTAAATCGTTTATCCGAACATGTTATTTTTCTTTCTGCAATCTAAAATTCTTGGAGAAATGGTTTTAAGTATTACTTCTGCATTGCCTGTATTAAATATCACCTTGTCATTACATAGTAGACCTTCAAGAAATATTTCTTGTGTTAAAATGGAAAAATAAAAAAAAAAATAAAACAGAATAAGTACCTGAGACATAAAGGATGATTACAAGGCGCAAGGTTAGGTATGTAAGAACGGAGCGAACAACTTCTGGTTTAAAAAAAAAAAAAAGAATCAACAAAGACAGTGTAAGTCTCCAATAATGAAAACAGCCCTAGACCATATGGCCTGAGGATGGCAGGAGCTCAGACTGCAAGGGAACCTTAAAAGACGGGCTTGAATGTCACCGCAGGCAGGCGACAGCGTCGAGCCACTCAATGCTGCGGAAAGAGCTATAGTAAAACATAGTAGTCTGCCATCGGTTATTAAACATTACTAAATAAGTTTTCTTAAGGCTGAGTTATCAAGAAATAGCGCGTGGTAAGACTAAGCAAATTGAAATTTAAAAAAAAATGTAGCTGGGCGTGGTGTTGCACGCCTTTAATCCCAGCGCTCGAGAGGCAGAGGTAGGAGGATCGCCGTGAGTTCGAGGCCACCCTGAGACTACAGAGTGAATTCCAGGTCAGCCTGGGCTAGAGTGAAACCCTACCTCGAAAAAAAAAATTTGAAAAATAAAAGTTTCGTCAGCTCTCCTAGAGATCCAGTTCCCTTCCCGGGGGCGCTCTCGGCGTCCACACTGCGACGGTGTGTGGGCAGTTCTGTCAGCAGGTCTGGAAGGTGGCGGGCACGTTTTGTCGTGGACTGGTCCTGTCGTGGGAGCCTTCGACGGCACAGGCGACACACGCAGTTTCCCTGGGGAACCACATGGCCACGACCGCGAACCCGGCCCCCGGGACGCTCTAGCTGGCTTCACCTCCCTCCTTCCCTCGGGGCCCCGGGGCTCCACCACCGGCCGGCGGCTCACGGGCCAGCTCGGGACACCGACGGGACACGGAGCCAGTGAAGACGCGCGCGGCCGTCCCGGGGCGGAGAAGCGGCGTGTGTTCCGGGCGGTGGGGACTCTTGAGGGTCAGGGACCGGAACTCACCCGCGGCGGCCGCGTCCATCACGGCATACTCTCAAGAACCTCCGAGTCGTCCGGCCCGGTTCTATCTTCCTTCCGGTGGCGGCGAGGGAGTGACGCGGCCGAAAGCAGTCACTAAAAAGCAACAACTTCCGGAACGCGGCATTGTGGGAAGGGCTCCGGGCCAAGCTCCGGCGCTCCTGACGCGGTGGAATCGCGCACCCTGATGACGTCATGGGATCGCGCACCGTAAGGACGCGATAGTTCGCGCACCGAGATGACGCAGCGGTCTGGTCGGGAAATTTTGGCTGTGACCGAACTACGGAGAGGTGCATAAGACCTTCTCGAGCGAAGTGATTGGTGGTGGTCTGAGGCGAGAGTAGTCTAAGCCACCAAGGACTTAAATTAGCCTTGTAGCATCATGCATTAATAAAAAGTTTAAGCAGCAAGCGCTAATTTTAATCTTTTTTTTTTTTTTTTCCTTACTAGAACCTTGATCCTTTCACCTCAGCTTTCCCATGCTGGAATTACAGGCATGCGCCACCATGCAAGTGAATTTTAATGAGGAACTGAAAGAAGGTACTGAGAAATGTAAAATTTTCAAATGTTTATTCTTTATGGGTCAAAAATGTGTAATACCACATACTCTATGCCCAGCCTTGTGTGAGATGAACTAAACACAGTCATTGAGTTTAGATAACAGGAAAAAGACCCTGAAGGCTATGAGAAGATGCAGGTAGGAAAACAGGTAGCAGGCATAAACATGTAACTTGCAAAATAACAATTGCTTGTAAGATAAGAAATATGCAACCTTACTTTACCAGGTAAAAGATTAAGATAGTGGCATAATAGCCTGTCCAATTGGACAGAATATTGTTTGCTTAAATTAGGGGGCGGGGGTGTTGGCTCTCTTTTACTAGTATGACAATCTTTTTTGTTTTGAGGTAGGGTCCCCAGCCCAGGCTGACCTGGCATCGATTCTGTAATCCAAGACTGGCCTTGAACTCACAGTAATCCTCCTACCTCTGCCTCCCAAATGCTGGGATTAAAGGTAAACCCAGCATATTTTTTCTCCAAGATACAGTCTTGCTCTAGACCAGGCTGGCCTAGAGGTCACAGTGATCCTCCTACCTCAGCCTCCCAAGTGCTGGGATTAAAGGTATATGCTACCACACCTGGCCATTAAAAAAATTATTTATTTGAGAGAGAGATAAAAGAGGCAGAGAGAGAATGGGCACATCATGGCCTCTAGCCACTGCAAACGAACTCCAAGACATGTGCCGCCTTGTGCATCTGGCTTTATGTGGGTACTGGGGAATCGATCCTGGATCCTTAGGCTTTGCAGGCAAGCACCTTAACAGCTGAGCTGAGCCATCTCTCCAGCCCAATACATTTTTTTTTTTTTTTTTTTTTGGTTTTCGAGGTAGGGTTTCACTCTAGTCCAGGCTGACCTGGAATTCACTATGTAGTCTCAGGGTGGCCTCAAACTCACAGTGATCCTCCTTCCTCTGCCTCCCGAGTGCTGGGATTAAAGACGTGAGCCACCACGCCTAGCTCAATCTTTTTTAGCAATTACATATCTAGCTATTCAGCTCGCCCCACCCCCTTTCCTTATTCTAAATCAGAACATTCAGACAATTATATTGCCCACTTTCTCAGTTTGGAATGTTCTGTCCCTTGATTTTCTGTGCTGGGTAATTTACTCTCTTCAGCCCCTGGAAGTCACTTTCTCACAGATACTTTCTGAACCACCTAAGCAGCAGTCAACAAATCACATTTACCTACATGATACACTTGCATATATTTATTTGCACATTTTTGTGCAAATAGATGTAAAATCCTTGGAAGATGGAACATCTTTATTCTTCCAGAACCTAATTGTGTCTAGAACAAGGTAAATGATGCTTAATAAGTACTGAAGAAATGTTCATAATAGCCAATGTACTGGAAACAGCACACGTTTCCAGTAACAAAAATGGGAAAAAAATGGGACTGAGGATGTGGCTCAGTGGGAGAGCATCTGCCTATTTAAAACAATAAATAAATAAAATAACTGTTATATTTGTGTCATTGGAAAACTCCAGTCAAAAGCAAAGCAATGATGCACACAACATGAATAAATCTTTATTACGCTGAAGGAAGTCTTCCAAAAAAGCGATTATCAGCCAGGCATGGTGGTGCACACCTTTAATTAAAGCACTCAGGAGACAGAGGTAGGAGGAAGATCACTGATTTTAAGGACATCCTGGGACTACAGAGTGAGTTTCAGGTCAACCTAGGCTAGAGTGAGACCCTACCTTGGGGGAAAAAAAGTGGTTATTGAGCCGGGCATGGTGGTGCACGCCTTTAATCCCAGCGCTCGGGAGGCAGAGGTAGGAGGATCACTGTGAGTTTGAGGCCACCCTGAGACTACATAGTGAGTTTCAGGTCAGCCTGGACTAGAGTGAAACCCTACTTTGAAAAACCAAAAAAAAAAAAAAAAAAAAAAAAGGAGATTGAAGACTGATTAGGAAGGAGCCTGAAGGGGCTTCCTCGATTAATTGTAATGTGTATCTTAATAGAATATGGGTTCCACAGGTGTATTCATTTGTCAAAACTCATCAAATGTAAATTTAAGGTAGGCATTTCAATTCTGCTTCAAAAGAAAAAAAAGCAATTTGAACTTTAATGATATGCCTGCTGCTGTACTTTGGGAGAACTGAGCTAATGTTTGCAATTTACTTTTCATATCAAAACAGATGGGTTGGGGCTGGAGGGATGGCTCAGTGGTTAAGGTGTTTGCCTGCAAAGCCAAAGGCCCCAGGTTCAATTCCCTAAGACCCACGTTAGCCAGATGCACAAGGGGGGCGCATGTGTCTGGAGTTCGTTTGCAGTGGCTGGAGGCCCTGGCGCACCCATTCGCTCCCTCTCTCTTTCTCTGTCAAATAAACAAATAAAAATAAAAAATAAATTAAAAAACAAAACAAAAAACAGATGGGTTGGGCTGGAGAGATGGCTTAACAGTTAAGGCACTTGCCTGTGAAGCCCAAGGATCCAGATTCAATTTTTCAGGTCTCACATAAGCCAGATGCACAAGGTGGTGCATGCATCTGGAGTTCGTTTGCAGTGGCTAGAGACCCTGGCACTCCCATTCTCCCCTCCCCCTGTCTCCAATAAATAAATTAATTAAATTAAATTTAAAAAAAGATGAGTTGATGAAAAATGCAGTAGACTTATGATGGCTAGGCTAGAGTTACTTAACACTAACATTTCAAACCAGCAAATTGCTGCAGAGAAATAGCCTTTGCATTTCAGGATGTTCACAGCATTCCTGGGCACCATCAACTAGGTACCACTTCTTTCCACGTGTACAACCCAAAATGTCATCCAAAATTCCCAAATGTAAAGTGAAGGGTGTGTGTGTGTTGCGGGTGTGTGTGTGGGGGTTCCTTTCTTATTCTCATCAGAACTGCTGTACTTTAAAGTTTTCCTACTGTTGGAGGAAAAAGTCGATCATATATTGGTACTGAAAAAACCGCCCACAAAACCAAAGATACCATTTTTTTTTCGAGGTATGGTCTCATTCTAGCTCAGACTGACCTGGAATTCACTACGAAGTTTCAGGGTAACCTTAAACTCGCGACTGTCCTCCCACCTCTGCTTCCAGAGTGCTGGGATTAAAGGTGTGCGCCACCGGGCCAGGGTAAAGTATTCTGCTTCTGTTTTTTTTAAATATTTTAAAAAATTTTTATTTTTATTTTATTTTTATTTTATTTTTTTTTATTTGGGACAGAGAAAGAGGCAGATATATAGAGAGAATGGGTGCACCAGGGCCTTCAACTGCTGCAAATAAACTCCAGATGTGTGCGCT
>PVKW010007864.1:0-69814 GCA_004027895.1 Orientallactaga bullata
TTTTTTTTTTTTTTTCTGAGGTAGAGTTTCACTCTAGCCCGGCCTGACCTGGAATTCACTCTGTAGTCTCAAGCTGGCCTTGACCTCACAGTGGTCCTCCTACCTCTGCCTCCCAAGTGCTGGGATTAAAGGTATGTACCATCACACCCGGCCCTATTTATTTGTATTTTTAAGACTAAGTCTCAATAAATTGCCAAACCTGCCCTTGAACAGGCTATATATTCCAAGTTGGCATTGAATTCACGATTCTCCTGCTTCAGCCTCTCAAATGACTAGGATTACAGGTATGTGACACTGAGGCAGAAAATATAGGGAATAGTTTAGCTTGGCTTGGGTGGTGATCATACCCTTCCCCTTCCTGGATGGTGGCAGTTTGGGAGGTGGAGCCTTGCTGGAGGACATGTGTTGTTGGACGTAGGCTTAGGGGCTTTACAGCTAGTTTCCCATTGCTAGAGTGTGGCTCACTCTTTTGCTGCTGTTTCCACCTGCTGTGGCAGAGGTAATATTCACCCTCTGCCTATTCCAGTTTTCCTTGACATCATGGAGCTTCCCCTCCATACTGTAAGCCAAAATAAATACTTTCCTCCCTTAGCTGCTTTTGGACAGGTGCTTTGTGCCAGCAACAAGAAGGAAACGACAACATAGGTGCATACTCAATGAGGCAAACTGTGTTTTCTAAGTGAGTCTAGTCCTTTTACTGTCTCATGTCTATGTATATGTCAGCAAACATGTGATTAAAATCAGATGTATTATGGGAGAGGACATGCACAGTAGAGGAAAGGTTATATAACTTAGATCTGTCAGTCAAAATAGACAACTACCCCAAATATGTCCCTTGGCAACCCTTCTTGTGAACGCTTTAAAAATAAGTCCCTGGCAATAACTGGAACCCTTGATTACTCTTCCACTCAGGTGACCTGCTGCCCCTCTTGGCAGTGAACTATCACTTTGGTCTCAATAAATTTTCTTGCTGATTTACTTTTTGTGTTTTTGATAAGGTGGCAAGAACTTGATAATACCCAGAAAGCACTGGTAATGCCACTGTACTGAGTTGTTCCTGTTAGAATTTGGGATTAACACGAGCCACATGAGAAATACAAGAGAGAAAGCAAGCCAGCACAGACCATTCTTTATTGGAGGGTCGGCAGCTTTCCTGGAATGAAACTGCTGCTGCTGTGTTTGAATGTGGGAAAAAGTATATAAATAGTGAGGGATGGGGTGGGGGGGAATAAAAGAGGGGAGTGTAGGTGGAGAAGGTAAGGCCTTTTCTTTTGTTTACTAATCTGTCCAGGTAGAGTGATAGCCCTTGAGGCTGGATTTTTGAATTATGAGTTTGCTTTTAAACAGAAGTCACTTATCATGCTATGGTTCCGGAAGGTTTTATGGTCCACTGTGGTCAGTGGGTCATTAACCCTGCAGTTCCTGCAATAATTTATTTTATTTATTTATTTTTTTATTGAAAATTTCCATAATAGTAGAAAATAACCCATGGTAATCCCCTCCATCCTTCCACTTTCCCCTTTGAAACTCCACTCTCTATCATATCCCCTCCCCTCTCAATCAGCCTCTCTGTTATTTTGATGTCATGATCTTTTTCTCCTCTTATGATGGTCTTGTGTAGGTAGTGTCAGGCACTGTGATATCTCTATCACGTCTTCTAAGCCTCAGGGCCAACAATATTTTTTAAGTAATTGTAGCAGGTCAGGTACCTCAGCCTCCAGACTTTGTGTCATATGTGAAAAATAAGGCCTCAATTTGTTTTATCTTCTTTAGTTAGTTGTCTGGTACTTAAGATGAAGGCAATTCCTAACAGATAGAATACTGCATTTATAAAAATAGATTTATTGGCAGGGCATGGTGGCGCACGCCGTTAATCCCAGCACTCGGGAGGCAGAAGTAGGAGGATCGCCGTGAATTCGAGGCCACCCTGAGACTCCATGGTGAATTCCAGGTCAGCCTGGACCAGAGTGAGACCCTACCTCGAAAAACCAAAAAAAAAAAAAAAAAAAAAAAAAAAAAAAAAAAAAAAAAAAAAAAAGAAGAAGAAGAAGAAGAAAAGATTTATTGTGTTTTTTTTTCTTATTCCAAGGGAAAAGATGATTTTTTGATAGCATGCATTGCTGAAAGCATCAGTAACATGCTAAAAAGCACATTGATAGTTAGGTGACACCTATCCTATTCATAAGGCCTTGGGCAAGTCTAACCAGTTGATACAGTTCTATCATTCTAGAATTAAGAACATAACAGACATTACCTTGGGGGTTCTTAGGTAAGGATAAAATAAGTTAATGTCAGGGAGGTGCCTGTAGCATTGCTATATATATATATATTCCATCTGCCCCTGAAATCTATAGAAATGGTTTTGTTTGCTATTGTTTAATCCACAGTAAGCACTCCTTATATATCATACTGATATGATGTACACATAGATATATGAACAACAACTTGTAGTTACAAATTAACTTCCATATAAAGCAATGGTAGTGGTATAGTATACATGGTGTAGTTGAAAATAGTCTGCAGTACATTTGCTCCCCTCCATATGAAATATTTTGGGTGACTTTTGCCCATGAATATCATGTATTTTGTGGTAGGACTATCTTCAGGACCAATATTGGGATGGAATGGCTTGATAAAACAGAGAATTACACCTACTTTCAGAAGAATTAGAAGCAATAGTTTTCACCTTGTGCAGCAGACAGCTTCAGGTTCGCTGAGATGAACTTCCAGACCAGGCACAGTTATGGAGGAAGGGATTTTATTGGAGCTTATAGATCCAGGGGAAGTTCCATAATGGCAGAAGAAGATGGCTTGCTTTCACAGGACCAAACAGAGAGAAAAGCCACAAGCCAAAAGACATACAGTACAGCACTCTTCAGGAAGCCAGCTATGCACACTTTGCATATCTTTAGAGTGAAATCTCAAATTCACCATCACACCTTAAGATCTGCTGCCTCCACCCAGGTGGCTGCAGATGCAAACTACAAACTAATAAAACACTGAATATATTGTGGCCATCTATTCAAACTACCACACCCTGCATCATTTAGCAAACCTCTTTATTTACATAAGTTCTCTGAGAAAGGGTGAGACACGCTGGGGGTGAGTGGTACCTGACTATTCCCTGAGGTCCTATAGCACAGCATGGGGTTCAGAGTTGCCCCTTGGATCTTAAGAGTGTGACAAGTGCAAGGCTGAGTTGGGCTTGTCCCAAAATACAAATCATGTGTAGTATGGTTGGTTCAATTTCCAAGTGTCCCTCATTCAATCAAACATTTAAAGAACAATTTATCAGAAAATGCCCATTGTGAATTGCTATTTTGTAAACAGAGTAATCATATGTGGAAGATCTTGCTGTGTACAGGTGGTCTGCTCCCCCCTCACTGTATTATGCAGTCCTAGGTCACCACCTACGTCAGCAACTGCAGAAAGGCCACATCATGGAAAGTGAGTGGGAAGGGAGGACAAGGAGCTGCATCAGCCATTGTCAAGGGAAGCGGATCAGGAAAATAAAACAATCCTCTTGTCCTTTACTCCTGGGAATAAAACTCAAAGGATTCAAGTTTTATGCCTAGTTGACTTTCTCGTGAGCATTCTTAATGAATACATTTTCTCTTTCACAAAGCATATCTCTACATGACTACTGTATAGTGATAAGTGAGGGACTAATAGCCTTCCTTGAAAACTAAAGGGAACTAAATAGTTAATGGCTATCCCTAAGACCAACAAGCAATAAAACTTCAGAAGCATGGCCTTGACAGGCCTGTCTACTCCCAAATGATAAACTAAGCTTCCCTTAGCTCAGAAAACCTTGAAGGAACAGAAACTGTCTGGTGGGTTATCCTCCCTAGACAATTTGGCTAAAAAACATTATTCTGAGCAAGGACACAAATAACTACAGTTCCTTATCTGCTTCCCTTGGACCTGCAGCTGGTACAGCCTGTTTTTCTTAGGATCCCTCTTATAAGCTTGCACCCCAGCCTGGCCCAGTGCTTCAGCCTTCATCCCGCTGGAGAGCTGAGGTCCCTTGCTGTTTTCTCTTAATAAACAGTCTTGTCTGTAGAGATCAAATCTAGTGTTCCCTTTTGCTTTTCTCTTACACTTTCCTTACAATAAGAAACAATTTCTGGATGTCTTTAGAAAAGTACATTGTTCATTTTCAAGATAGTAGTGAGTCCTGCTTCCAAAAGTGCATCCTTGGAGTTTCCTAAAGGGATGGGCTATGCCAGTGCTGTGAAATGCTGTCCTTTGGGCAGGGTATGGCTATTACTTACACCTTTGAACCACCAGCAGCTATGATTACCCTAACGAGACCTGCATGAGATCATCCATTACCTTTCCATCATGGAAGGGTGCAAAGGGTTCACAATGTCCTGTCCCTCTAAGAAGTAATACACAGTTGATGTGAAGCCCCACACTTCCCCAAGGATTTCTACACAGTTCATGCCTGTGTAGATCTTTTGTGATGGGGATCCTTGCTGGAGGAAGTGGGTCACTGGATGGTGCACCTTAAACTTTTTTTTGCCTGACTTCATTTCCTTTTCAACTCTGCTTCCTAACTGTGCTGCACCATGATGCTGGCTTCCAGCTCCTGCCACCATGACTTTCTTATCATGAAATGTTTCCCTCAAAACTGTAAGCTGGAAACAAACCCTTTCTTCCCATAAATTGCTTCTGTCCTGGTATTTGTTTACAGCAATGAAAAAAATGATACAGAAAATTGGTATTGAGGAAAGGTGGGACTGTTGCTGTGATAAACCTGACCATGTAGTTTCTAGGCCTTTGGAACTGGTTTAAGGTGGGAATGTTGAAGAGTTTAGACTTTTGAGCTAGAAAAGTCATTGAATACTGTAAGCAGGGATTAATGGGCCATTCTGGTGGGAGTTTGAAAGGCCAGACAGCACAAAGAAATGTGAACTGTGGAGGCTAAGCTCATGAGGTTTCACAGGGGAACAAGAATTCTATCAGGCGCTGGGGATAGCGACTATTTGTGTGATTTCCTGGCAAAGAATATGACTGCATTCTGCCCATGTCCTGAGAACTTGTATGAGGTTGATTTTAAAAATAATGGACTGGTGTGTTTGGCAGTAGAAATTTCAAGGCAAAATAACATTGAGTTTGTTGCAAGGTTTCTGTTAGCTACTCTTATTGAGAACAAATGTAGAAAAGAAAGATATGAAAAATGTACTTGTGTCAAGGAAAGAAATGTAAGTTTAAAGTTCTGGACATTATGACAAATTTACAAAGTGGCTGTAATTGTTGAGAAGGCTTGAAGAGCAAACACTGAAGGAGTTCCATGATCCCCAAAGTCAGTACACAGAGACTGCTGTGACTTTACCTTGAGTGGGCAGCAGGACTTGGCAATAGTGTCCATGTGGCAATGATTTATTAGGCTTGAAAGATGAAAGATGTGTGGGAGTCATAGAGCATTTCAACATGATTCCAGAGAGCTGCTGAGACCTGGAGATGTATGTCAGGGTCAGAATCCATACCAGGAGGCCCTAAAAGGCTTCTGTGAGACCGTGAAAGTGAACCCTAAGTTGTAAGGGAGTTCTCAGGAAAGGCCCTGACAGATTAGAATGATGAAAAGTTACATGTAGGCTCATTTCATGAAGTGTTAAAGCAATCAAGAGAAAGTGAGAAAAAGAGATAGCAGATAAAGGGGCCTGCGTCAGTAACTCGAAAGCAAATGTTGGAAGATTTGAGTGGAGCTAGGGTTTTAGGAGAAAAAACAATGACAGCAAGCCAAATTCAATACTTATGAAACTCTGGAAGACTTTCAAGCATCAGCAAAAGTTTGATGAAGAAATAAATGATAGAATAGTGCAGAGAACAAGAATACTTGTCTCAGGAGAGGGAAGTTATCCCTCAAGAATAGGCCATGCACATTTCTCTCCTGCAAGAAAGTATACTGGGGATGGAAATTTTTCACCAAGCCCAAGGACCTCTCAGAATCCAGGCGTGGCCAATGGAGAAGCAGCAATGAATAGCAGCTTTGGTCCAGAGATTGTCAGATCCAGTAAGCCTGGAGAGGACTGTGCAGGTCAGAGCACGGCCACGTCCTCCCGTGGGCACCGGGACATCCAGAGCAAGGAGAGCCAACCAAACCTGCTCGCGGTGGGGAGAAGCCCTGTGTCAGGACCCCAGAATGAGGAGGCTGGACTTTGGATTATGGAGTACTAACTCAGGTAATGTCTCCCATCCACAAACTTTGCCAAACATTGATTTTTTTTTGAGAAAACCATTGATGCAAGCCATGGAATATTTTCGTGCAGTAATGAACCTTGATAAAGTCTATCTTTCGTATCTCATCTGACACACTGAGGCTGATTATATCAAAGTCCAGGTCACTAAAGGATTTGAGCTTCTTGTGTGCTTATGGTCTTGACTTTTGTTCATCAGCCAAGGGTGCTGAAGTGCTGGCTCTGACCTGATATTTATCTCAAATATTAGTTAGGTCTATCTTAGGTGAATTCTGATGTATTTGAATTTTTGGGCATCACAGAATCTTAAAGATAATTATTAGAATTTACTCTCTAAAGGACTCCACAAATCTAAACAAGAAATGTGCTACCTTTCTGGGCCTGTTGGCATAGATTTGTAACCTATCTACTCAGGAGGCTTAGACTGGAGAATCAAAAGTCAAAGGTTAGTCTGGGCAACTAGGTGAGAAACTCATTCAACATTTAAAAGAAGTGAAAAAGAAAGGGGACTGAGGAGAGAGCTCAGTGGTAGAGCCTTCCTAGCGTGCACAAGGCCCTGGGTTCTTTGTGTGGTGCTACAGGCCTTTCTGATAATGCTTTCTGATGTTCGAATGGCAGAAATTCACCTTCTCTTCTATTCATGTTCACAGCAGAGAGTCTAGCCCACCAAAACCTACGTTCTCTTCTTCCCAGGCATGTGGCCAGACCATACTTTTTAACCTCTTTTGTAGATAGCTAGAGTGCCTTGCTCCTCAGTCTGGGCTAAGGGAATGGTGCTATGTTCAAGCCTCACCGCTAAGCATCTTCCCCAGAGCAGCATGTCTTTCTTGTTTCCAGCCCTTAGATGCTTGGGATAGATGGAGAGCTGCACAGAGAACCAGCTGCATGTGGGCAGACCTGGGCTGTCTGTGGGTGGGCCTTGAATTTACGCTTAGCAGCAGAGATTTCACATATGTGTTGTAGTAGCCTACCTCAGCCTACACAGTGTTTGAGGCCAGACTGCTTGATTCTCGAACCATGGTGCATACAGAAAAGATGGTTACTTCAATCCAACTTCAAAATGCTTCCCTGTTGGTGGATTTTACACACTCCATCCCCATTTTGCAGGTAGTGTCAAAGAAGTTCTCTTGGTCATCACCTCCTTCCTAAGTTTTCTCTAATATGTCTCCTTTGAAATAGACAAACATCACAAATGGATATTCCTGCATCCTGCCCCAGTCTGAGCCTCCACAGGTGGGGCCTAGAGACCTCCTGGATAAGAGATTGATTGCTCTTCACAGCTTAGTTTTCATAAGGAATTAGGTAAATGAGGCTTTGTTGTGAGGAGAAAATGGATTGGAGAAGATTATCTTTTACAGGTTTAAATTTTTAAATGAGTTTTTTTTTTTTTTTGTGAGAAATTATTGTCCTCAGACTTGCAACCTTGTCCCCTCCTGGGGAAAATGCAATTATGTTCTTTAAAATTTTTATTATTATTATTTATTTGCAAGGAGTGTCCGGGGGGGGGCGGAGGGAATGGGCACACCACTGCAAACTTTGTGCATCTGGCTTTACATGGGCACTGGGGAATCAAACCCTGATCATTAGGATTTGCAGGCACATGCCTTACTGACTGAGCCATTTCTCCAGCCCTGGAGTTAAGTCCTTTTAAAAGTTAACTGCCACCAGGTGATTGCACAGTTTGTACCTTGCTTTAAAAATGCCACATGCTGCTTCTAAGTACATGTGGTGCATGGGACTCAGGCTTGAAGCATGCTGGGCAGACCCTTCCTGTAAGACTGCTTGATTTGTGAATATGAGTAGAACTTCACTTGGCTCCCTTCTTCCAAATGCCTGTATTAAAGCGGAACTTCATCTCCATGAGTCAGAAGCAGACAGCCAACATAATTAAGTAGCAATGAACTTTCCAGAACACATAAAATAATGCATCCTTAGAACTGCCACCAATCAAATGTCTCCTTTGCTTTGCCTTCCAGCTTAGTCTTGAACAGCTTTATTTTTACATTCTCTCAAAAGCTCCCAAACCACTTCTAAGCTGAACAGTTTGCTGGTTGCTCAACTAAACTATAAGATGTCATTTACCTCAGTTTGCCTTTGAAATAGGTGCATGCAGCTATTGGCTAGTGCCATGTTCACTGTTTTTCTAAGTCTGGTGGTTTTCTTTTTCACCTTGGATGTGTATGGCAAGAGGATTTATGCTTTATTTCAACTTTGCATGGTAAAGAAAAAAAAAAAAAACAAAAGGTTTGTGGGGCAAGTTAGATTAAAAGTGAGTTACCAGCATTCTGTAGACACCTACAGCTTGGGAAATCACTCCAAGAACTGACAGATGGGATTGAATGAACTTCAAAAGCCTCTTTGAGCAAATAGTTAACAGTGAAGAGGCAGTCCATAGGATAGGAGGAATTCTTTGCCAGCTATACATCTGATAGGGAACTAATATATAGCATACACAAAGAGCTTGCAAAGCCAAATGCTTAAGCCAATAGTTCAATCAATTAATGGACAAGTAATGAAGGCTTCACTGGCCTGGAGGCCAGGTAATGTGTGGTTTTCCAAGGTGATGATGAAACATTCTATAACTATGCACTTGGACGTGGTGGCAGGAAGTGGCACATTCTTATTTGAATACTTTAAATACTGTATTTATTTATTCCAGAGGTTAAGAACCACTCACCACCAACTCAAGGATGCAAAGTATTCAATGCAGTGAGGCTGGCACCAGGGGGATGCCTATTGTCTCTTGGAATGATACTACCTCAAAGGCACAAGTGTCCATGCCTCCAGATCAAACTGTTCTGATTTCTTTTGCCACTGAAGAATGGTCATGACATTTAAATCGACTGTCTCTGAAGGTTAAGTTATACCGCTTGGCTCTGCTCTGTTTGGATTGCATGATTCCCATTGAAACCACAGGTGCTGTATCTGTGGTGTCATTTCCCACCTCATCTATATGTAGAGTGCTAAGAAATGATTGTTCAGTCTCATTACCAGAGTCTTTCTCAGCCTCCAGGTGAGGGGCATATCCGAGTCCTGCCCGTGGTCACATGCAGATGCTTTAGTAGCACTTGCTTAACCCACTCCAACATCCCATCTTCAGTCTTAGAATTCTTCTTTTACTTTGCATTTAGGAAAGTGCTAAGTTTTATTGGGTACAGGCCACTGGAAATACAGTTTAAATAGTCACTGAATAGCTATTAATCATTATCCTTACCCCCTGTAGATATACAGTTATACCAGCTTTAGAATTGGTCCTTTCTGATTCCAACATTCTAAAATAGATTACTGAGTTGTTCTCAGACTCCAGAGAAATCACGTCACCTCTTCAGAGTATGTGCTGCCTCCTGAGCTGTGTGGATGGGACTGTGCTTTGGGCCCAAGGCAAAGAGAGAATAAAGCCAGGGCTGAGAAGAGAATCTCTCAGGAGGGTGCTCACTGGAGGATTTTAAATAAAGATAGGAGGATTCAGCAAGGACAGAATCCTACTTTTCTTTGCCTCTGTGAAGCCTTCCCTTTCCTATATTTTTAGTCAAAACACTAGGCCTTGAGCATGACTGCCATCATTCCTAATTCATAACCAAGTAAGAGAGCATTCTGGACTTTTTTTGTTAGAGAGAGACTGGGAGGGAGAGAGAATTGGCGCACCAGTTCCTCAGACTCTGCAATACAACTCCAGATGCTTGTGCTCCCTAGTGGGCATGTGTGACCTTGTGCTTGCCTCACCTTTGTGCGTCTAGCTAACGTGGGATTTGGAGAGTTGAACATGGGTCCTTAGGCTTTGCAGAAATGCCTTAACCACTAAGCCATCTCTCCAGCCCTGAATTTTTCTTTTTTAAAATGTAGAGTAGCTGCTATTAGTTTCTGTTTGTCCCTTGTCATGCACAGGTGACATCAGCACATTTTAAAGCTGCTTTTGAAAAATCAGCCCTCCCCCTTAAAAATGGTTGTAAATGAATTAAATGTGTACAATACTAAAAGAATTTTCTCTCAGTACACTTCTCGATGTTTCATCTGTGAAGGAGGTTTGAAATACTAGGAGTATTTGCAGCTTTTTGATCCGTTTGTGCATTTTGCTAAGAATCAGGCATGCATGAGCTTCTCATCCATCAAATGGTGAACAAAGCAACACCTCCAACTTAATGTGCTTCAGGGAGTGACCAACTTTGTGTAAAGTCAGTGGTCAGTAAATACAGACTACTTTGGGGATGCATCTCTGGAGAGGCTAAATGCTGTGGTCACAAATGCAGTGGGATGGGGTCATGCCAGCTCTGAGAAGAGAAAGGGGTCATGAATGTGAAGGGCTCTCCACTGCTCAAGGACAGGTTGAAGTGATCCCAGATCTAGTACTGAGACTGTAGAATGTAGTGGGCTAACTCATGTCTGCAAACCAGTGTCCTCATGGGAAGTGGCCTGTCAGGTGTGCTGAAGATATCTTTCAGCCCTCCACACTTTGGTTTTCCAAGCAATGCCCTCTCAGGAAGGGAGACCTAATCTGTGAAGATTTAATACCTGGGTTAGGCAACCTAGAATTGCACTGCTCAGTAAAAATGTGTCCCATTCAGTCAGAGCCAAGCAAGTCCACTGATCTACTGCCCGTGTTTGATCTGCTGTTTGGATTTGTGATGGTATTATCCCCATTTCTGTTTGTTGTTCTGTTGTTTCTCTCTCTTTCTCCTCCTCCTCCTTCTTGAGACAGGTTATCCTGTATAACAAAGGTTGGCCTCTGCTAGAAACTCTCCTCACTCAACCTCAGTAGTTTGGGAATCATAGGCATGAGCCATGACCACCAGCTGTGCCCTGTCTTTAGCATGGGTAGAAACACCTGCTACAAAGGTGCCAATGTTTAGGTGGTCTTCCTCAGCCCCTAGTTGGTTGGTGGCATAGGGGTAGGAAGGACTGAGATCTTTTAAATCCTGCTTATTCCACTCCTGAGCTTCGGGACCTTGGCACAGCTGTCTTGCCTTAGCTGGATGGCTTCTCCAGCAATTCCTGGGAGGAGTAAAGGAAGGCAGCTCCCTTGAGAAGCTGCCTAGGTGTCTTTTCTGCCATAGTTCCCAGGCGCTCCTTCACTGCCCTCTCCCAGTTGTAGAATGTGATCTGTGGACGGCTCTCAGAAGTGAGCATCAGATAGGGGCAGTTGCCATCACACACCCTTGACATCAGGCAACACCCTCCTGTTCCACCATCCAAACAAGAGAGACATATGTCCACTTTCAGTATTTCTGACAACGTGTGCATTTATTTGTATCAGAAGTACAAACGTAGGAATCCAAATACAAATACAGAGGGCCGCCCAGCCCCGAGCCCCAGCTGGCTTCGGGCAGGGCTTGTTCCCAAGGGCGCCGCAGGGACAGGACTCGCGAAGCAGGGCGCGGCACTTCCCTTGTCGCCAAGGCACGTGGGGCACAAGTGCGCCCTCGTCTCACTAAGTCACCACAAGCAGTACGGAGAGCAGGGGTCAAGTCCTCTGGGTGGGGAGGGGACTCCTGGGACTTCTGACCCGCCTGAGAAAGCCCAGACTCCAGCAACCAGGGACTCTAAATGTCAGGGACCCCAGGGCTGGCAGAGGCCACTTGGTGCGGGCAGGGATCTTGGCCTGGCTTCTGTGCCCTGTCCCCTAGCTTGCTGAGGGGCAGGCCCATGGACAGGGTGGGTGGCCTCTCCTCCCAGCCAAGAACTACTACATCTCTCAGGCTCACAGAGCTGATTTCATAATGCTGTAGATTTCTGGTATCCCTGCATCTTCCTCTCATCTGAATCATGGCTTGATAGGCAGGAAGGACTCCATGGAAACAGAGCTGACCCTCATCTATCTGTCTTCCTTTCTGCCTGGAGCACTGCAGTCCAGGACCCCTGAGGGTTTAGTAGCTACACAACTTCCCCACAAGAAGCCAATTCCTATACTTGTTAGGGTTGGAGCTAGATCATTTTTTACCTAGATTTATCTGTGAGTATGGCTTCCTGAACATCTATGGTGATGGCTGGAGAACTATGTTTAGCTCATCAGATAAACCTGAACACAATGTAAAAATGCTCAAGGCATCACTCAAATGGGCACCTAGGTAGAGCAGTGCACTCTCAAGCAGGCTTGCTGGGTTATACACAGACTTCTAATCTGGCATTTAAGCTTTATTTTTTTAAAAAAGAAAAGTGATTCCATATTTTTGGAAAATATAGATTGTCTCTTTATCTCTGCCAGTCTCTCCCCTTTCCCACTTCCTTCTCTTCTGCCTTAACCAGAGGCTTTTTAAGCTAGTATGCTATCACTAGAAAACTGTGCTCTTTTCTACTTATTTCAACTAAATCCGGGGTGATGGGTAGAATAATACACACATTAGTAAGTTGTCCAGTTTTACCATTGTAATACAAACACAAATACACACAGCACTGTATGTAAACACAGGTGGCCCCTTGCTCCAAATGAGATACAGGTCCAATCCCTGACCATTGTCACTCTTCTAGAGTCTTTCACAGAAAACCACTCACAACAAATGAACTTTTGCTCAGCCCAGGAGCTGATCATAGAGAAAACATGTATCTGTACAAACATATTAGCATGTAAACATTCACTAGCACAAAACTAGCCATTGTAAGGGTCCAGAAGGATTGAATGTGTCTTTTAGAAAGTTTTAATAGTTACTCTAAACTCAGATAATATAATAGTAAACACTTCACTAATATATATTTTCATGTGTCTATTTATATTCAAAGTAAAAATGCCAACATAGCCTATAGGGCAGTAAGACTTAGACCCAAATGACATGGATAAAAGCCGAGTGATGATCTTTTTGGGCAACAAAATGAGCAGCTTCCAAAATGCATTCATATTAGGGAAAAGAGTTCAGCCAATTAAAATGTTCTCTCTAAGAAAATAAATGTAAAGGTCAAAAGAGGTGAAAGTGAAAATAAAATAACCAAGAAACAAGCATTAGGTGGCATGTTCTCCTAAGCAAGAACTTCACATTCAGCTTCTCACAGGGTGGACAGGGCTGTGGAGTATAGATCAAAATTTTGGACCCTAATCTGTTTAATATTCAAACTAAAATAAAACCCTTCCATTTTTCCCTTCATATACTTCCTAATTCTATTATAGCTTGGAAAAGACGCTGGCCTTTGACTACATAGCTATAGGCTAGGACATGGAATGGAATTATGATGGTGGTGCTTTATCAATTTATTTTCTGTCCTATCTGGAAGACAAATTTCAATGTTAGGCAGCAAGGCTATATGTAGTTTTTTTACATTTAATTCTACTGAAAGTCACTTAAGAAGGCATTGATTGTTTCATTTCACTTTCCTCTAATTTTCCAGACTACCCAGGAAGTGCAAGGATGCAATGACTATGGACAGTTAACTGACAGTCTGTGGGGACTGCCACGGGCTAGACAAAGGGCTGGGTAGTTAAATCTTCTCACTGCGTGTGTGTGTGTGTGTGTGTGTTTTGGAGGGGATCTTCACACCCTGGTAAAATTGATGTAAACCTTTCCTATTATAAATCTGAACAATTCTTGATTAAAAACCTGTTAAATACTAATAAGTCAAAGCTCTTATTTGTTCCTGAAAAATCAGAATGTCACAGTGGGTGGACTTTTAGGGTATTTCTAGAAAATCTTTCCAACAGACTTCCCTAGATCATGGGCCAGGCTTTCATTTCCAAGAAAGTGATGTGGCAGTGCCAGGCTCCCCTGCTCTGAATGACAGGACATAAGTAATCAGGATGGAAGTGTGATGGAGTACTCAGCCATCCAGCAGAGTGAAGGGCCATGCCTGCAGGCATGACTAGCCACTCCTCCTAGGCAGCAGATTTCAAGATTGAGAACCCAGGCTGCCTTAGGTTGGAAAGGACATGTGGTGGGCCCCTCTCACACTTGCATTGCTTGTGCACAATGCTGACTCACTACCTTCCATTCTTTATTTGCACACTAGTCCACAGAGTAGCATCTTGGGGCTCAGAGGTCTTTTTCCCCAAGGCATTTTTGGAGTTTTCATTACAAAATGCTGTGTATTCAAAAATGTTTGAAAGAAAATGGGAATTTTAATTCTTTTGCGAAAAGAAGCTAGTGGTAAATCTTCATTTTGAGGTGTCTGGTTTCAAGGGGACTGAAATAATCATGTTATAGGCACCTGATTTAAGAAATACATAATTAAGAAAATAAACAAAGTGACTATGCTATGGGCATTTTCTAAGATGGACCTTTAATGGGCAGAGTAAGTAGGAGAAATCTGGATCTCAGTCTCTCGTAGGAAATGTAAACATTACAGACATTCCTCAAAACCTGCAGAAGACTAATTCTAGCTTCTCTCAGGATTACAAGGTCTGTAAATGCTCAAGCCCTTTGAACAAAATGGCATGTTGTCTGTATAGATACACATGCCTCCTCACACT
Organism: Orientallactaga bullata; assembly: GCA_004027895.1. Classification (NCBI taxonomy): domain Eukaryota; kingdom Metazoa; phylum Chordata; class Mammalia; order Rodentia; family Dipodidae; genus Orientallactaga; species Orientallactaga bullata. The sequence continues at coordinate 14,590 of PVKW010007864.1, forward strand.
TCCAAGCATCTGTACATAGATGGCTTGTACTGCCTGTCATAAAGATCTATGTAAGTTGCTGTTCTATTGTCATATATAAGGAAATAATGACAAGAAAATACATATTAACTACAGATACAACTACATTTTTTTCCATTCTAGATTCAGAACCCGTGTGTACAGAAGGCAGATGGTACTGGGTTCTGAAAAACAGAGAAGGATCTTTAAATATCTAGACATAGAAGCAACCACTTCAGCTTGGGAGAAGTTGATATTGAGTCTCAGTGACTTTTCCAATCTATTCAGCAGATCTGGAAGCCCTTCCTGCCCAGCAGGAATGGTTATCACCTCACCCTGCAGCCTCTTCCTTAACTTGGGAGAACCTTGTGCAGTGTTTACAAATGCAAAAAATAAGGTGGTAAGAATAAAATAGGTGCACATCTGAATGGAACAAGCACAGTAAAACACTATATTCACACAAGCTTATTTTGGGATAGAAAGAAAGAAATAAAGAGGGAGAGAAAGAGAAGGTGGAGAGAGAATAGAAAATGTGGGCTTTGTTTGCTTAATTCATTTCTAGCTCATATACCTATATAGCATTATCTGAAAGACCTACTTGGTCAACTCAAAACATGAGAAATTTGTTAGTGACCAGGTTCCAGTCAGTTTTAGCTGATTGATTTAAGCCAATTTAAGACTGGACTTTTATGGAAGAGGAGTAAATATGAACTGTCTTATTGACAATATTAAAAACCAAAATACCATACAATGAGAATACATATTGAAAATAGAAATGGATAAAAATATCCTTTCTTTTGACCTTAAGAGAGTTAGACCAAGCATTTTTTTGATTACACCATTTTATAATCTTAAAAGGAATATAAATGCCTTAATGTGCAGTCTTCAAAACTATTACACATTAAAAATAAACCACATTCTTATTCTTCTAGAAATAGTGAATGTCTGACTTATATGCCTGTCATCTCAAGACATAGTGTTTTTTTTTATCTGTGTAATGAGAAAAATCTATTTTTATTAAAAAAAGTTAAGTTGATAAAAAATCAGAGATGGGGTTGGTGTTCATCCTAAACTCTTTTTCATATTTTAGTGCTCTGGCTGTGATTATGTTCAAATGCAGGATACTGTTGGTCTCTTAAACCTGAATGTTGAACATACACCAAACAGAAAAAGACAGGTGCAAATGACATACACCCTCAATTTGTAACAATTTGAAAGGCACTCAGCCCAGTGATATGGATTGAATATTTTCAGCTCACTTACAATTGGTTCTACTCCCACTATTTCTGAACTTCTTGTTTTTAAAGAGTCATGCTCAGAATCTCCAAATGAACAGAAGAAGATCAGTATGAATGGAACTTAGCATGTCACTGTTTACTCAGTTATGTCAGATTATGTTTATCTCAAGTCATTTGCTACTTTTCATAGAAATTCAAGATGAAATATCATATGTGTACAGTTTATAAACTCTCAGGAAAAATAAACACTCAAAAACAATTGCCAGATCATGAAGCAGATTCCCAGTGCTTAGTGTCTTGGAAGCTGTGAAATGATAAGCATGATGGCTAGAGGCTAGTTATAATTCTTTAAGTCTCATAGAAAAATCACATAAAGTTCCAAGTTTGGAAGCTAAGAGTGGTTGAGGAAGAAGAGGTTTTGTTTTGTTTTCTAGCCCTTTGGATAGAGAGGACAATTACTTCTTAGCTGTGACAAGGCTTATAGATGAAACGGTGCGTGTGTGTGTGTGTGTGTGTGTGTGTGTGTGTGTGTGTGTGTGTGTGAATGGTTCCTTGCTTACATTGTTTCAGATGTGGCATTGTTCAGAGTTTCCAAACATGTCTAGAGATGCACTGTTACTGCGGCAAGCAGTTGCAGGTCAACTGACTCAGTGTGACATCCCCTGCGGACATACATCCCCTCATAAGGGTTATCGTGCTGACCTTCAAACTGTCCCAGTTTCCCACCAGCAGTATGAAAATGTTTTATGACCAGGAAAAGCATCTCTTCATTTGAAGAATCCACAAAATGTTTGTTCTTAACTGATCTGATGCAAAATTCAGGACAAGTATGTTTGTCATATACAGAAATGACATCCTATTTTCATTCATGCATAAAACAGAAATAAATCTTGGCACAAAATCTAGCTGATTGTAGGAAATGAAAATTCTTAGAAGAGATGGGAATTATTTGGGCACTATCTTTTATTTTAAGGCATATTTTGGGTAAATAGGGGCAGTACTGGCTGGGTCCAGAGTAAATAATATTAACATTGTCCTCTGTTCAGCAACTGGTCAGCTGGTCAGCAGTGTTCAATCTTTCTAGGGTTTGAAGAAGCATTTTGCTTTAATTCCAGTAGGTTGCAAAATGCTTTTTTAGTTTTTTTTTTTTTTTAAACTATTAAACTCCACCACCCAGATGCAGTTTGAAAGACAAACAGTTACAGTTTTCAGTATGATCCACAGTGGTCAGAAATTTGGAATCTTTGTCCAAATACAGGGCCATTACCCCCTCCACTTAAGAGTATGTCTTAAAGTGAGGCACACAATAGCACCTTTGAAAAGCAGTTGATCAGACAGCTAATAAGCATTCTCCAACTCTACACAAAGCAAGTGGAGGACTGCTGGACAGAATGGTTTGGGGCCCGTGTCCTACACATGGTCTCCTAAGCATCCTTGTGATGGAGAGCTACTAGCTAAGGAGGGTTCACTTCTCTTTCTTCCCTTGCTGTCAACCTCTATCTATCTTCCTTAATGTAAACACATTCATCCCTTAATGACCCATTCTCTCTGCCTGCCAAGGACATGAGTGTCTCCTGTTTTGTGAGCTGGATTGGGTCATCTTGGGAGTTCAGATTGACATGGGAACTGAGTGAGTTATGCAGAGAATTGGGCACTGGCATGCTCTTGGCAGACATATTTTTCTTACAGAAACTATAGTGGGTAGACTGCTTAGTGTGCATTAGTCTATGATTGATCAAGTGAACTTTGCTTAGACTCTCTGAACTGAGTATTCTCCTTTCATGGAGTGGAAGTCAAGAATGGCTTTGTTTTGATCAGACTGGAAAAGTTGGTCAGGCAGAAGAGGATGGTGGGAATCAGAAAACAGAGGCTCCTGGCACACATGTCTTGTAAGTAAAATTTCATGGGAGTTTATAATGGCATCCAAATACTGAGAGGTTTTGAAATAAGAGGCAACAGTGGGATTTTTTTTTAAGGTACCATGGGATCAAACTATGTTATAAATAAATTCCTGTAAATTATTCTTCTCTCAAAAAAATTTTACTAGAAAATTTAGTTCTCTCTAGAACTTCTCTTAAAGTGTAACAGGTGGAAATTCATTATACTCTTAGAAACTGTAAATCTATAATGTTGGCAATCTTTGTGCCATTTACTCACTATACTTGGTACAGTGGTTCCTTCAGCTATGGCACCTTCAGAGTGGACTTGCCTAAGATACGAAGCTAGGATGAGACACACTAACATGTGAAATTCTCCAACAGAGAGAAATTTCAACCCATTCCAACAGATATTTATTATTTTATTATTTAAAATTGAAATTTCTAAATAGAAGTCAGTTGGATTGTGTAGCAGCTACCTAACAAAAAGTCAGGGAAAAAGTGGGATATCTGTGAAAATTGGGTGCTCATAGTACACCTTTTCATATTTACTTGAAATGCAATAAAGTTAAAAAGACTAGACATATCTAATATCAGATTTTCTGGTGTCTTCTATTCCCATATATTTCTCTGGAGTGCATTTAATAAATTTTGTGAAATTAGTACTTTTATATACTTTCTATGTATGATTTACCTTTTCCTGAATAATCATATGGTATACACAATAGAAAATTGAAGAGTAAAATTATTTCCAAAAAATTAATTAAGTTCCCTGTGTAATAAAAATGAGAAGCACAAAGATTCTGCTTCTAAAATTTTAATAGTGCCAAAGCAATGTTACTGAGCAGGAAGGGCATTTTTTCCCACTATGTCAGAGTCCTGCATATGAATACCATCTAGTTATAGCAAAGAACTTATATCCAGAAGTAAATTGGTTTTGTGTTATAAAAATATCAAAACAACACTGATTTCAGGGGATTTTTTTCCTTTGGGATTTTTCTATGTATTCATATTTCAAAGTATAAAATAATTTTTATTCATCAAAATATGCAATTAATGATAGCTATTACCCTTTTGCATCTAAAGTTGGTTTGGCTTGGAAAGTAATGTTTATTATGAAATTTTTGAAATCCTGTCTACATTTTTTTCACACTCTGTAGTATGTTTTCAAAAAAAATGGCCTGTACATGTTATATATCTGACTTTACAAGATGAAGACAACCCTTATTAACAACTATGTGAGCTAGACATATACTCTGGAATTATTTGGCCCAGTAAAACACAGCTATTAGGAGGAAATGTTGAACTCAAGTCAACAAATCTGAGAAGCAGATATTAAAACATTGTTGGTTCTCAGTAGTCTAGAATAAAATAATAACCTCAGCCGGGCATGGTGGTGCACACCTTTAATCCCAGCACTCGGGAGGCAGAAGTAGGAGGATCACTGTGAGTTCGAGGCCACCCTGAGACTACATAGTGAATTCCAGGTCAGCCTGAGCTAGAGTGAGACCCTACCTCAAAAAAAAATTCAAAAAAAAATAATAACCTCATAATGTTCAGAGGTAATCAACAGCTTGGATTTCGGCAATATGAGTTTTTAAAGTCGTATAGTTTTTCCTCAGATGGAAACTTGTGGAGAGTGCATGTGTTTTTCCTTGTCCTCCCAAACCCAGAGAAGGGAGATAAAGAGAGGCTCACCAAGGACAAAGGTGCCAGAGCAAAAGAGACCTCAGAGAAGGGATCAAGTTCACTGCAGTTCAAGTTGGAACTCAAAGTACTGTGAGCACAGGTCAGAGGTCAGCATGAGCATGTCTCCTCTAGGACACACATGAGTGCTGGTGACAAGGCCCACAAAAGAAACATACATAAGGGATGGTGGAACTAGAACCTCTCAGATATTTGTTGTCATATTTCCCATGGGTCTTGGCAGGGTATTCAGCAGCTTCCAATAACCCAAATCATTCAAAAACATCATTGAGCTTTAATGTCAAGAGGGGATTAGCAAAAATACCACCTTATAATTCAATTATTGTGTATGTGCACGAGTATACACTTGTGTGTGTGAGCGAGTGAAATATTTGTTAGGAATGTTTACCAGATATTTCCCATGCTGCTGGACAGTAGTTTATAATAATTTGAGCAGTGTCCTTCCTTGCTACTCTCAGTTGGTCATTGCTGGTCGGGGGGGTGGGGGTGACAGAAGGGAAAGTATGTATGTGAACCGAGTGCTTGTCACTGATCTCCAAGAGCAACACTTAAAGGTACAGGTATCCAACCCAATAGACCAGGTTAAAGAGCAGGAAAGACGTGGGGAAAAAGACCCGCGAGTATGAGTCCAGCTCAGAGATGTCTATGTGAATACGGCCCTTTCTCCAAGATCCCGATTTACACTCCTCGTAGCAGCAGAAGAAGCTCTGACAGTCTTTGCCGTCCAGGCACTCATAAACACAGGTATCTTCAAATTCCTGCCAGTACATGGAATTGTTTAAAGTGATCATCACAGGTGGTGGAGGCCTCATATCCAGAAGAGAGTAGTTCTGCAGGTATAAGAACACCACAGCAATTATCGTGAAATGGTCAAAACGAGCCCAAGCTGCACCACACCATAACGTAAGCACATCTATGCCAGCTCTTTGATACAGGGGAGGAGGCTTCCATCATGCCATACATCTCCAGCCCTGGGAAGAGTTCGTCCTTTCTCCCATGGCAAATCAATGTGCAAGGAAAATTGTTTTGCAGTTTCAAATTCTCATGTGCTTGGTTTTGGGTTTGGAAGGATGACTGCATTTTTTAATGTATATTTATGACTTCAAGTCTTGAGTCTGCCAACTTCTCTGTTGATGGAGTTAATATGTACTTGTGACTGATTTCTCCCTTAAAGATTATACCATACCTTTATTAAAGTCTGGAGAGGTAAACGGTACTTTTTCTAATTAAAAAATAGTAAAACATATGGTGCAAAAGAATAGTGAAAGAATGATATTGCTCTACGTAATAAGGTAGACTTTCTGTGTGGAGCTACTTCTCATCTCCAGGAAAACCAAAACATTCCAGATGGAATGTTCTCTACAGCCAATCTCTCCTCCTACAATAGAAAAGTCAATGTGAGGAGGATAAAGGAGAGAGAAGGACTTCTTACTCTCCTGTCAAAAATAGGAGGAATCAGTCCTGGTTTTTGAGAAGTTTTTCAGACAGTTGCCTTCCTGATGCAAGTGACTGTTAATCATATAGTACATTGAATTTTGTTAGGAGAGACAGTTTGACTAAGTAAGGAACAGAGCTGAGAAGATGGGTCTGTCTGATTTAGTTTTCTTTTCTTTTCCCAGTCAAGTTTCCATCCACTCATTCCTTCAACCCATGTATCATGAAGCCCCTTGTTAGTAGAGTGAACTAGAGACTGTTGACAGAAGAGAAGATGGGCTTCAGCTAGGCAGTGCGACCTCAAGAAAGACACTGAGCCAGATTGGGCAACAGAAGGCTCCTCAGAGGTGGGACAGCTCCCCAGAGATCTAGGGAGCCCTCAGGGGTTATAGGCAAAGCAACAACAAGGCCTCCTGGGTATAAGCAAGATCTCAATTTCAAGTCTTCACTTAGGGACATAAAAACCCATCATTCCAGAAGCCCAGAAGAGATTCCACAAGATATTCAATAGGGCTCTGGATCTCGACAGTTTGGGAGTTGAAATAAAGTGAATTAATTCCATTCCCTAGGTGGAAATAAAGCTTAGAATGTTATAAGCCCTCAGTGGTTGTACCCTATGTTGTTTAAAGACTTTTCAACTTGCACCATTTTCATTGGTCACAAGTTTTTCAAACTATGCCCAGAAATTTTAATGAATGTTCCCCAAAGTCATTCTTGGCCAAGCCGCTATGTGACTTACTCCTATATCAAAATATGCTTCCTATGTTGAGTTAGGAAACCAAGGCATGGGATAGTGGGAACAATTTTCTACAACCACACATGTTCATGGAACCTTGCTCTTGTCCCTTATGGAACATCTAGAGGCTTCTCTCTCTCTCTTCTCTCCCTCTTCTCTTCGTTGATGAAATATAGTGTTGGCAACTCCCATGAATAGTCCCCCTGGCTATCATAAGAGCTCCGGCTGAATGTCTCTGTGACTTCTCACCTGGCCTGTCAGTCACCTTCTGTTATGAATTGTCTTCATACTTTCTTCGAGGTCATTACACATTTCTGTTTTTCAGTTTGTTTTTCATTATAGTTCTGGGGAAAATTCTTTTTTTCTGTGTTAAAGGATATATATATTTTTTAATTTTGGCAATATCATTTCTATACCCAAGTTGTCAATATTTTTCTCTCAACTCCCAGGTCCCTGTATGTGTATGAAATGTGCTCTTGAGGTCTTGCACTATGAATTCTGACGTGTGTCTGTTCCTCAGCTTTCTCTTCCTCCATTGGTTTAGCCTGACACTATTTGGAGGCATTGTGGATGATATCTCACAGCTTCAGAGTGGCTTGCCCACCACTTTTTTTGTCAGAACACTCATAATACACATTTGTAGTCTATGGATTACTGTAGATCTCAATATGAAAATGGATGAGAAGCATGAAATATAAGGCAATTGTTAACAGTTAAAGCCAATGTGATGTATGGGCAAACTCAAAGCATACAGTGTAATTAGTGAATGGCTATATATAAAGGAGTAAAAATGATAATTACATATAAAGCATTGTGTGATTAAAGTAGTAGTTATATCAGTGATTTGAAACTGAATTTCTCACTTTTCAGCAAATTTTCTTTCATGCCATTGTCTATGGAACTAGTTTCTCCATTCTTCAGTGTCTGGTTGTGAGCATAGGACACACTGATATTCAGACATACATTTTTCTCAACAGTTCTCAAAAGAAAGGAAGGTGAGTAATGACTGTCCCAATAAAAGGAGGACTTTCCAAAGCAGGACACAGGGAACAGAAGTCACAAGGAAGCTGGCAGCTTGATAACATAGAACTTAAACATAATGCGTGTCAAAAAAATAAATAAATAAAAGTCACAAGAGGGCAGGAGAGATGGCTTAGGGGTTAAGGCACTTCCCTGTGAAGCCTAAGGACTCATGTTTGACTCTTCAGATCCCAGTAAGCCAGATGTACAAGGTTATACAAGTGTGCAAGGTTGCACATGTGCACAAGATGGTGCACATGTCTAGAATTCGATTACAGTGGTTGGAGGCTCTGGTGTGCCAATTCTCTCTCTCTCTCTCTCTGTCTTGCTCTCAAGGTTTTGCCAAAAAAAAAAAAAAAAAAAAAAAAAAAAAAAAAAAAAAAAAAAAAAAAAAAAAAAAAAAAAAAAAAAAAGCCAGTCTGTTGGGCTTGCCTCAAAAAAAAAAAAAATGTCACAAGAAATGACAGTGACAATAAAAGCTAGTATTGAAAAAAAATCACATGAGAAACCACAGGTCGACTTTCTTTATACTTTCTAAATGTTCCTATATAAAGTTCAGGTGTTCTATTCAATACAATACACAAATAATTGGCAGATAGATCAACACCTTAAAAGTACTAATAAAAGTCTAATAAAAGTTAAAAGACATCAACAAGCAGCTCACAAAAGACAAATAAAAAATAAGTGAACTTATTAAGGGTTAACTATTATCAAATATGAAAAGTATATGGTTTCATTTTCTCCTTGGCTATCAACCTAAATGAGAGGATCTTCTAAAAGGTGGTGTCCCGCATGCTGCTAGAGTCACATGGAGCATGAAATGCATCTGGTCCAGTCATTCTGCCTCTAGGGATTTATAAGTAACACATCACAGGAAGGTGTATGTATGCAAAATGGCAGTGAAGAAAATGTGTTGAAAGATGAAAGGGTATAGATAAGCCCAGTGTCTAGTCAGGATTACATGAATATCCATGTATTTTATGCATTTAACCACTATGATGACCTTGAAAATTTTTATAACACAGAAACTTAAATACATAATTTTGAATTACCAATGAGTTCATAAAAATATACAGATAGCCATTTATTTTTCTAATCTGCCTGTATAGTATTTGGATGTCTATTAAAAGCCCAAACCACATATGCTATATAGTAGTGTAGAAATATTATGATTCGTTTTGCTCTATTTGCAAATATTGTAATTTGATTTTTAATTAATAGGAAAAACATTTTAAGGGAGCAAATGCATCACTCATTTGTCTCCAATATGTTTCATATGGGAACTTCATTTAGTCAGAGTTCTCTGACGTATTAGCATCTATAAAGTTGTACATACAGAGGGTGCTTGTAGGCTTATGCGCTCAGGGATCCATCTAGAGGAGTCTGGATGTAGTAACTGCAAAAAGAGAGAAAGAAAACAATTAGAAGATGTACATGGACATGTGCACTCTGTACTACCCTAGTTGAGAGTGCTCTTTAGGTATGCCTAATAATATCCTTTCTCAAGCAGCAGAGCCCGAGCCATGGGGAAGCTCAGACTCACATGTATAGCCTGCCTGTCCAGACTTTTAGGACTTGGTGCACCAGCTACGTCACCATCCTACTTTGTAAGAGTCTTAGGCATAAAGACTTAACCTGTCCTCCCACCACATTGCAGAAAATCCTGGCTGTTTGTGCCACTTACTGATGACCTCTTCTTTGAGGCGTTCGGCTTTCTGCAGCTTGAGTAGTAGTTGAGGGTGGCATACTCCATCAGAGCAGCAAAAACAAACAGGAAGCACACGGTCACAAAGAGGTCCATGGCAGTCACATAGGACACACGAGGCAGGGACTTCCTGGCGATGGTGCTGAGTGTGGTCATGGTTAGCACCGTGGTGATACCTGCAAAGGGGACAGTTGTCAGCTTGAGAGGACACCATACAATAAGAACTATGTCAACCTCTGAACTGTTGTTAGTTAATACTATCTTGGGTTTTTTTTTTTTTTTTTTTTTTTTGGTTTTGCGAGGTAGGGTCTCACTCTGGTCCAGGCTGACCTGGAATTAACTATGTAGTCTCAGGGTGGCCTCGAACTCTCGGCGATCCTCCTACCTCTGCCTCCCGAGTGCTGGGATTAAAGGCGTGCGCCACCACGCCCAGCTCTATCTTGGTTTTTATTTATTTATTTTGCTGGGTGTGGTGGCACACACATTTATGAGTGAGAGAGCGAGAGAGGGAATTGGCACATGAGGGCCTCAAGTCACTGTAATCGAACTCCAGATGTGTGCACCACCTTGTGAGCATATGCAACCTTGTGTAATTGTGTCACCTTGTGCATCTGGCTTATGTGGGACCTGGAAAGTAGAACATTGGTCCTTAGGCTTTGCAGGTGAATGCCCTAACTGTTTAGCTATCTCTCTAGCCCTTTTGACTTTTTTGAAATAAGTTTTACTATTGACATATGTGTTTATGTGTATGTGCCACGTCACATGTGTGAAATTAGAGGACAAGTTTCAGATCAGCCTTCTGCCTTGATTCAGGGTTTCTTGTTCTGTATTCTCCCTTCAGGGAATCATGTTGCTGGATTGCGAGTGCATAAAAGGAGGCAAGTCAATGCATTTCTGCCTTGCTAAATTTTCAACTAGTGGGGGACATCATTCCAGTGTACACTGAGGAACATCTGTACCTGGATTGACTGTTTTTAGTTATTCTCTCATAATTCAATAATGTGTCTTTCAAATGAAGATGCAGTTTATTGTTCTACTCCACATTCCCCACTTCTGATGAAGAAATCTTTTCCCTTTTCTTCCTCACCCTATTCAATCTAATTCTTGAAGTCTCAACCCCAGTACTCTTTCTGAACTGAATTTCCCGAAAATACTCTTGGGCCATGTTTTACCTTTTGTAGTCTTCTAATTTCTCCCTTTTAATTTGTATGTCTGGGTGTTTACACTGCATGTAATTACTACTACTGCTTGGGATGTACCCATCCCAGTTCATTTTGTGTTTTCTCCTTACTCACTTTTTATCATCATAACTTGTTTTTTCTTACTTTTCTGAAGATTACCTACACAATTTTTAGAGTTCAATATTGAATTTTTTCTACAACCATATTTTTTTCTGTGAAGGCTTTGTGTCCACACCTGCAGTCCTTGAAGTTTTTTTGAGGGCACATCTCTTTGTGAAATATTTTTAGTGGCTCCTTCAGGGATTATATACACATGATTTATCACTTCTTGGCATCTTGCCATTTTAAACAAAATGTAGTAAAAGAGAAACCTTACTGTCTTTTACTTTTCTATGATCATAATATACTTGACTCAGATATTGCCCTTAAATATTTAAGGATTATATCAGATAACATCACGATTTTTTTTCATTTCAATAATTAGAGGAAATTTACAAAACTCAGTAGAAGAAAAGCCTGCTTTATTTATCCATATCCTCACTCTTTGTATTGTTTTTCTCACTTTATCATTTTCCTTCCATTTTAAGAGTTTTATAGCCACTATTTTGGGATGTATCTACTACTGACAGATTTATTTTGGGTTTCTTTGTCTGAGAACTGTCTGGATGTGTCCTTTCTGTATAGATTTTCTCATTGGGTAAAGAATTGAGGGTGAGAGCCCTCTTTCACCACTGGACAATGTTTTGCATATCTCTCTGGCCTCCCGACTCAGAGGAGAACTCCACTGGCATCATGGTGCTTCCTTTACAGGAAGGTTCTGTTTTACTTTGTCAGTTTCAAGGATTTTCCTCACATTCTAGAGTGTTGTTATAATGTGTCATAGCATGAAATTCTTTAGATTTATCTCCTTTGGAATTTACTTAACTTCTTGAATATGAAAATCTGCATTCTTTGTGACTAATTTGAGAAAAATGTACACATTATTTCTTCAAATATCTTTTAGCTTTATCTATTTTTTTTCTGGAAATTCAATTATACAAATACTAGATTGTTTCTTAGTATCTCACAGGTCCCTAAACTCAGCTTGCTTGATAGTTTATAGTATATTTTCTGTCTTTGTTGCTCAGATTGAGTAATTTATCTTGGTCCAAACTAAATTCCACAAATATTCCTCTTGTGCATCCTCCATTCTATATACTTTTGCATGTGTTTTGTTCTAAAAGTACATTTGGTTCTTCATTACACTCTGACTGCCTTGCTGAGCTATGCATTTTTTTTGCATTTTGTACAAGTGTGTTTATAATTGCCCATCAAAGCATGTTTTTCCTGCAACTAAAAATCCTACTTAGATAATTCTAACATCTGTGTCATCTTAAAATTAGCATGTTTTCTGTCATGACATGTAATATTTGATTGCAATTTGGATATTTTGGGGAAGTAATTTATGAGATTAAAATTCTTATTCTAAGCAGATTTTAAAAAGTAATCATACTTAAAACATATTTAGCCAGAAACTATTAGTACAAAGATTTATGCACACAATAAAAATATTTCAGCAACAAATCCATTTAAAAAGTAAGAAGGGTCCTCCTCATTTTGGGGACAGGTGTGTATAACAGTATAACCCAGTGAGAATATGACCAATTTAAAACATGCTCATATATTAGAGTTCTTAATAAAAGTATAAAGCAGGAATTTACATTGAGGAAGATGCCTTTACTGCATACAGTAATATACCTTTATGATATTGCATATTGTCAAATATCATGACATATCTGTTTGTTCAATCATAACTGTATGTTGTACATATTTTGAAGTATTCCTTATTAAAACTTTGTTCTTTGCATGGAAATCTTTATGTAATCTAATATTTGATTTCTAGTTTCCTTTAGAAATTTCACAGCTTGAGCTTTACCATCTAAGTCTTTGCTACATGTAAAACTAATTGTTGTGTGTAATGGGAGGTAAAGGCAGAAGTCTGTGTGGCAGATTTCTTAGTTGTCAGATCTTATAATATTAAGTAGCCAGCATGTTGTAGTGATTTTTCTTATCTTGGTGACCAAATGCCTGTAACTTATAAGAGGGAAGATTTATTTTGGTTCATGGTTTAGGGGGCAGCATTCTTATCATGGCAGGAAAGGCATGGTAGCTGGGTCTTAGCCCATGGTGGTATGAACTTACTGCATGGTTTATTCACATAACTAATAACAATTAGAACAAAAAAAAGTACTGTAATAAATTATGTGAATGTTCACTTTGTTTCACTTCCACTTCCATATCGTATCTTTTTGACCCTGGATCATGTTGTCATGCTGTAAGATGGCACAATGCTTACATGATGCAGAGCTGTGAATGGCATTGGCACTGTGACCTCAGCATCTGATTGCAAATAATTTTCACTTAAAGGAAATAATTTATGCCTTCTTTTCAGCTTATCAAAATTGTATTGGGGGCCCTCATTAAGTTGTTACTTCACACAGGTGTTATTGCTCAGTGACAGTTTGATAACTATAATGACCAAGAAAGAATTAGCATGTGGATAGTGCACACAGCCAGGACATAGTAAAAAGAAGTCTTTTCACCAAAGGAAAATGTGTTTTTCTACTCAGAATGGTTTATGAATTTTTAACTTACAAAATATACAATCTAGTATTTTCAGATCTCAATTGACTGCAGGTAACATACCACATAAAATGCAACCGTGATGGAGGAGGTTACTGTATGTTGTGGAAATATATTGAAATTTTCAATCTGTTTTTAGAATTTTAATTTATGATTCTTTACATTTTTAAAATTTAAATATATTTGAGAGAGAGGGGGAGGAAGGGAGAGAATGGGTGCACCAAGGCTTCTAGCCACTGCAAATGAGCTCCAGACATGTGCACCACTGCATGCATCTGGCTTATGTGGGCACTGGGGAATCAAACCTGGGTCCTTAGGCTTTGTAGACAAACACCTTAACCACTAAGCAATCTCCCTGGCACTAATTTTGGTTTTTATAATCAATTTTGATTCTTTTAAAATTAATCTATTATGAACATGCACATTTAAAACTGATTTATTTTTCTGGTTAAATTGAACTCCAAAGCCATTACTAATGCTATTATTAAATTTATCTCTAAAAATGAATTTCTTAATTTTAGCCATATTAATATGATTATCTTTATCTGTGTGCTTTCATATTATCTGTAAACCTTTATGTTTTAAAACTCACTTCCTATTGTTAGTATATAGGTAATCTTACTTTCTATCTGACAGTGCTTACCTTTAAAATCAGTTATGACAGTCCACCACCAAATAATATAGTTTTTTAATATATATATTAATATAATTATATATAATTATATAATATATATAATATGTATAATATATATTATATATATTATATATATATATATAATTTATTTATTTGAGAGAGAAAGAGGGTGAGAGAGACAGAGAGAAAGAGAGAAAATGGGCATGCCAGAGCCTTCAGCCACTGCAAATGAACTCCACATGCATATGTCACCTTGTGCATCTGGCTTATGTGGGTTCTGGGGAATTGAACAGGGGTCATTTGGCTTTGCAGGAAAGTGCCTTAACTACTAAACCATATCTCCAGCCCCATCTTTCTATTTTATACATGTTCCCGATTACCACTTCTCTCCATTGTTGCTCCTCTTTCCTTGTCCTGTGGCCCCCTCTTCTCTTCCTACTTCCTCTTTCTTTGGCTCTCACTTCTCTCTTTTTTTCTTGCTTTCTCTCTGGTTAAATATTTTGTTGCATTCTTGATATGGTTTTGATTACATTTTCATGATTTCTTAACAGATGACAAGATGCATGCTTGATTTACTTATGATCACAGTCTACATAATCATCTTGACGCTACTCACTCCCTTCTACAACATTTCATCTCTAGGAATATGCATCCCTATCCATCCTGTGGCCTGTGTTATATGTCTTCCTTTGGTTTACTATTAATATGATGATACTTTTATTTCGAATATAATGGAAGGAATGTACACAGAAAGTTATCATGCTAGGTAAATTCCCTGAGCTTCACCCCAAGCCTTCTGTCTATTTTTTATTTTGACATACTGTGGGACTCATTAAGTTACTCAAGTTTGCTTTGAATTTATTTTGTAACCCAGCCTGGTCTTGAACTTGATCATCCTGCCTCAGCCTCCTCAGTAGCTGAGATTACATGCTTGTGTACCAAAATCAGCACGGAAAGCTAAGTTTTATCACATATTTACCACTTCTGATATTTCCATTACTTCTTACAAATCATTCTCTTTTCTTCTCTTTATTATATTCTATAGCTCACTGAGCCTGTGCTAAATCTTTTGAATCTTTTTGTCCTCTGCTCCTTAGACTGGACACACAGGATGCAATAATCTTCAATTTAACATAGCCTTTTTCTCTGCCAGCTTCAATTTCTCCATTCAGATATTGTGCATTTCATCCTAGAATTCCTTTTCTCTATAATTTTTCTGATGAGGTAACCTATCTCTTTTCATTAGGATTATTTCATTATCCCTTTAAATCTATCTCATAATACCTGCTTTAAGGCTCTCATTTTCTGATTCAATATCAGAGTTATCTTTTTTCCTATTAAATCCTGGCCACATTTTCTTCCTTCCTAGAATATCTTAGTTATTTTACTTCATATTCAGTATTGTGGATAATATGTTATAAGAAGTTCAGACTATATTATCTTTTTTTAAAGTACAACGGATGCTTCCTTAGGACAGACAATGAACTGATGCTTGTCCTTGACCTAGTTAAAGCTTTATATACAAATATCTAGAACACTCTTTATTTCTAGCCACAGCTTTTTTGGTGTCTCAACAAATAATTTAGCAGTAATGAAATATCTCCTCTCTTCTGGCTGTACATTATGGGTAATTCTATCATCTCTGTTTGCTTGATCTCCAACTATTCTCAGTAGGACTACATGCTGTCAAGTTGTGTAATGAAACTTAATATTTGAGGGCATAACTCCAGTGACAGACACTAAATTTGTCTTTGTTTCTGGTTTGTTGAACCAATCGTGTATTTTTTATAAAATGCGAAACTAATATTGGGAGATGATATGACTCTTTAATCTCTAGTAAACAACACTTTGTTGTCAAACAAACCAAATAATAAAATTCCAAGCACAGATAAAGCACACTGTAATATGTAATGGAATATCTGGACTTGAGGTGGCTTTCTCTTTCTGAAGGGATTATTCTTGGGAAACAACTTCTGTACTCAGTCTCATAGCATTACTTTCCCATGAAAATCACAGCAAAGAAAGACAAAATTTTCATTATCAAAACCAACATAAAATAATAAATAATTCTACAATTAATAAGTTATGTTTTAGTTAGTGGACTTGGGGACCACAGGAAAACTCATAAGAAACTAGTTTCAGTGAGTGAATAACTGTTGAAAAGAATGGTCAGTTTTTTGTTCATTGCTAAAATTTCTATACGTAGCAGAGCTGTTTCTATGGAGAGACCATTTTTTTGATGAATATTGGGTTTTCATTCTCAAAGACTCAAAGTCTCTTTGGACTGAGGTGTTGGAGGTGGCAGGTTGTGAGATGTGACTCCATTTTTGTAGTGGCATCAATCTTAAGACTCAGAATCAGATAATGCAATTGAAACCCATTTTACTTTAGGTAGTACATGTAGGCCATAAAGGATAGCCTGGAAAGGGAGTGAGGTTGGAGGCCAGCCTCATAAGAGTGGCCTGAAGAAAGTGTGATCTGATCAGTAGGACCAGGAAGCAGTGCAATAGTTTCTGGAGTATACTCCCATGCAGAACTTGCCCACATTCCTTGTGGAACTGTCCAGAGTATGAAAACTTCCTTGAGACTGTAAATGGAAGTAAACCCTTTACTCCTATAAGCTGTTTCCAGTTGGGTGTTTTGTCTCAGAAACAAGAAGGTAACTGCTGCAGAAAATTAGTATTTAGAAAGGCGTCATTGCTGTGATAAACTTGACCATGAGCATTTTTTGCAACTGGTTTGTAAGAGGAAGGATTTTAAACTTTTGACTACAGAATCAATGTGGTGCTATACACGGGGCTCAGTTGGCCATTTTTGGTGATAGTTTGAAGGACATAAATGCAGAGGGATGTATGGAATATGAAGGCTTGTATTGTGAAGTCTCAGAGGGGAAAGATGACTTTGTTGGGCTAGAAGCAGTCTATATGATGTCTGGCAGAGAGGTTGGCTTCATTTCTTCCCATATCTTAAGAACTTGAGCAAAGTTAAGCTTAAAAGTAATATACCGGTGTATTTGACAGAGGAAACTATAGCAGAAGGATATGAAAGGAGAAGGAAGTATGAATTGCTTTTAAGATGCTTCAGCTGCAACAGTTTCAGAGATTACTGCCATTGAAGATGGGCCAGCTGCTTTGCTGTAGGACAGTAAGAGAAGTACTGATTCCACATCCTCAACATCAAGTCATTGCAATTTCTTTCTCCAATAAAACAAAGGGTTAGATGTTGCATTTCATAAACCAACTCAAGTTTTGTTTATTGATGCAGCACCAGGCATATGTTTAAAATTATAATAAAATAAGAATTTTTAAGCAAGAAAATGCCCTGAGTCAAAAGAAGAGCTGCCCAAGTAGCACTGAGACTACACAATGGCCATTCAAAGAGAAAACACAGTAATCCAGAGACAATAGGTGGTTGCTGCTATTGGGAGAGAAGCAATGTATCTTACTCCACTTGGTCTTTCCACCATTCTTTTTCCTGCCAGTGAATCATATGGATTTTGTGCAAATAAAGTGAGTAATAGCCAGGGTGCTATCTTATGGAAGATGTTTTGTCAGAAATGTTTCAGTGGATCTATACTGGGATGACAGAAACAGCCCTTGGCCTCCTAACTCCAGGACCATCAGCCCTATAGGGCTATGATTTCTGTAGAAACTTTTGGTCCACATGCAGGGAAAGTTATGCTTCCTCACAAGATTAACTAAGGTTGGTGTATAACAGTTTTGCTGACACAGAGTTTTGATGTTTTATATTAATTATATAATAGACATACAAAAATATTAGTCAGCTTTTAGTTACTAATTTTCCATTTTATTCCTAGTGCAAATTTCATGTTGTTTTCCACCTTGAATAGGAATATGGTATGTTGGATACCTTAGAAACATGCATAAGTACATATTAGTTGTGATTTATCATAAATATTAACTTACTGAATCACCAAAATGCAATATATTTTGGTATAGATAAAATATATAAAAAATGTAGGCCCATCTTAATTTTTAAGTTAGGACCATTGAAAAGTAAACATGTTTTCCATGCACAATACCTTTAGCCATAACATAGGGCAAATTATATATTTTAATGGATATTTAAAATATATTATTTAAAATAGATTTTTAAAAAAGATAGAATATGACATCAGGTTCCTTGTGCTCTAGAATTCTGAAATGAGTGAACTTCAATTTTTTCAAGTCAGTTTTTCTAGGACATGCATACAGACCCATGTCAGTGACAGATGTTAGCATATGGTAGATTCTCAAGAAATAATCCAGTGTCCTCAGAATACCAGTGAACTGTTTTGTTCTATGCCATTTTAATGTGGAACACTTTACAAAGGGCAGAAGCATCACCTTGGCCTTAGAACTTCTCAGTGGTGGTTTAAAGATCTTGTTCTAGGGATCTGAATTTTCAGTCAACCTTAGGGAAGTTCAAAATAGATGACAAAGACCAATAAAGATCTAGCGTGCTTCTGAGCTGACTAGAAACAACAAGTGTTCATGATGCTGGCTTCATACTTTCTGGTATTACTGGTGATAATGTACATACAGAACTGAGAGTAACTTTCATAGATAGAGTCAGGGCAGGAACCAGTGGAGGGATGCTCATTAAGATTCAAAATTGCAGGCTGGAGAAATGGCTTAGCAGTTAAGGTGTTTGCCTGCAAAGCCTAATGACCTGAGTTTGATTCCACAGTATCCATCTAAAGCTAGATACACTAAGCAGTGCATGCACCTGGAGTTTGTTTGTAGTGGCTGGAGGCTATGGTGCACTCATTCTCATTCTCTCTTTCCCTCTCTTTCTGCTTGCAATTCAATGAAAAAAATATTTCTAAAATATTCAAAATTGCAACCCATTTTTGGAGCTGAGGGCAGCCTGTGACATGAATAAATAAATAAATATACTGTATGAAAACTGATATTTATATTGATGTAGGTTGAGAATGCTGCCTAATGATGCAGCATCACTGTTATTGTAACAGCAAAGTTCCCAAGACTATGTAGATATGAGAAATTACAGCAATCTCATGGCACTACTTTACCTCCAAAATTAATTGACTCAAGCAGTGAATTTGTCAATTTCATTATGGCCACTGGCCATTAGATGGACTACTATCTCTTTTATCATATAAAACATTTTCTAATGAACAATACATTTCTAGTTGTGAATCAGTAACTAGGATTTGAACAATTTATATGGTCTAAAATAAATTTTTTAAAAATTAAATGTTTGAAACCTTCTTGGAAGAAAACTGTTAATGCTTCTAGTGAGTGCATAGTTCGATTGAATAAAACTTTAAAAAAAAAAAAAAGAAAAGAAAGAAGAACCTGACAGATACTTAAAAAACTTCTATGCATGGTTCACATGTCTCACAAATGCATTTACATTTGAACTAAGTCTCTTATATGAAAATGTTTTTCTGAATGCTTCTGTATTACACTTGAACAAGATGGCGGAAGGCCTCTTTTGCAGCTTACCTAATGTTGTTCTTGCTGGTGTAGCATCTTTTTTGATCCAGAAAGACACCCAGGACAGAACCACAGTCAGTATACAGGGAATGTATGTCTGAATAGTGAAGTATCCCATTCTTCTGCTCAACTCAAAATATATCGTCATGACAACATAGTCACCTGCAGCAGTGGCATAATCAAGACAAATTCCATTCATTAAAAATAGTATAAGAAACCAATTTGTATAATTCATTTTGCCAATAACAAATAAAAAAACAGGCACAGAAATATCAAATCTGAAAAATGAAGACATTTTGGTGTTATCATACTGTACTTTTATAGCATCCATGGCTTGGTAAAGAATGTGAATGTTCACTCTACAGGGAATAATAAAACATTTTACTTGATAAGGGGATGGACTTGAACATGCACTCCATGACAGGTCATGACTTGAATAAGGTGTTCCTGCTGGAATCTGTTTGTTAGTTGCATAATTAATATAAAGGTTAATGAAGCTCAGCCTTCAAGCAGATCTATGGTAATTTCAAGGATGTTTTCTTCATTAATAACAAAATCATATTCTCTATAAGTTTGAGAGGTGTTTTTATAAATAATTTTTTTATATTTTATTTTTATTTATTTATTTGACAGAGAGGGAATGAAAGAGCGAGAATGGGTGTGCCAGGGCCTCCAGCCACTGCAAATGAACTCCAGACCCATGTGCCCCCTTGTGCATCTGGCTAATGTGGGTCCTGGGGAATCGCACCTGGGTCCTTTGGCTTTGCAGGCAAATGCCTTAACCACTAAGCCATCCCTCCAGCCCAGGTTTTTCATTTTCACTCTGTATAGTTCATTTTTTAGAGAGGAGTGTATGGTAAAACTATTTGTACTATTTCATTCTATGCCATTTTAAAGAAGAATTCCATATGTAATTCTTATTATATAAAGTATGAATTCCTACCCACATCTTCATCATTGATTTTTCATGATCATTTCAAAAAATAAAATCACTGAATATCTTAAAGTAGAAAGATAATAATTTTTGTTAAAATCGGGTTTTACTTCAGGCTCCAAGTCATTTTTAACCACAAAGTAATAGCTTTTAGAATAAGTAAGTCTTAGCAAAATTGAAGTGTACTAATTATTTTAAAAAGTCAATTAACTAATATGATTATATTCAAGTCAGGTTTTGGAAGAAACATTAGAATAACTACTCAGGTTACTAGGCTCTGAATAACCTTTGAAAATAAAATTTAACATTTAAGTTTTAATGAGATCTTTTCCCTGGATAGTGCATATGCTTTGATCCATTTACATCTTAAATTGCAGACATTTACCTGTAGCATTGTGCTTTTATTAGGCACAGTACCTTCTGTTGGATGTAAAGAGCCAGGAGCATGAGTGAATATAATATAAAAATAGTATCGACTTTAGTTTTAGCCCCAAAGAATAAAAAAATTGGGGTGCTGTTACTCCTGTTATTTTATAAAGAGATATACACACTGAAAAATCAACCTATTTTGGGCTCCATGAGAAATGAGACCGCAAGGGAAATCACCGTTCCAGAATCTGAAGAATGGAGTGCATCTAGAGAGATACAGAGCATGAGATAATTCCACGGGGCTCAGAAGGCATGGGAAGTCATAATCCAGCAGAAACAGGGGGATTTTAAAATTGTGGAAACCAGTGTTAAACCACCATAAGTAAGAAAATCCTGAGAGCTGTAGCCATTATACAGGGCAAGCCATTGGTTTTTCAAATGAACTATATAGTAACTATGAGAGTATAAGGAATCTGGTGTGAAGTACACAGAAAATATATTTTGTCTTCAAAATTGTTCTGAAAATCTGAAACTATTCTAAACTAAAGAACTTGTTTAAATATTAAAAATATACTATATAAGATTAGACACACAGTCTCATTATTCCAAAATTTAAAATCTCAAATTGAACTGGGATAATTTTATGATCTATCTATGTCTGAATGAGGCATGTTCTGAAGTGAATATATATGTTTATAGACACTTGATTCATTACTATGGGAATCTGCTCTCTCTTGTTTCCTGTTGAGGCTGTCAGTCATTATTGTTGGTGTTTCCAGTGATGATTATGTAATGTACTCTTGGCCAATTGAAGTGACCTATTCATTTGTCTGTGGTGATTATAGTAAATTAATAACTTGTTGAAACCATCAAAGATACAAGTTTTCAGGACAAACAACTAATCCAAATTATTAGTAAAGATACAAATGCTGGCGAGGTTGTGGAGAAATAGGAACCCTCATTCACTGTTGGTGGAAATGTAAGATGGCACAACCACTATGGAAAGCAATATGGAGACTCCTAAAAAGATTGACTATAGAGTTACCAGCAGACCCAGTTATTCCCTTACTGGGCATTTACCCTAAAAGCTCCAGGTCTCAGTTCAGAGAGATTTGCTCAACCATGTTTATAGCTGCTCAATTCATAATAGCTAAGAGCTGGAATCAACCCAGATGTCCATCATTAGACAAATGACTAACCAAGATGTGGTATATCTCCACGATGGAATTCTACACAGCAGAAAGGAAAAATGACGCAAAATGGTTGAATTGAGAACAGATCATTCTTAGCAAACTCACCCAATCATAGAAAGATAATCATTACATGGTCTCACTCACCTGTGGCTCCTAACCTGAATCTGCCCGAAAAGCTTACATACCAAATAAGCATCTCAAGGACCAGACAATAGGGAGGGTGGGGCAGGAGGGGAGGGGACCCAAAATTGGACCCCAATGTAACTGGTACCATAAAATTATATATCTTGAAATACAGACTAAAAGTTGAACCTTCATTAGGTCCTTAGAGGAAACACCTGAATCACAAGGCCCTGGAGAGGATATGATGAAGACTAACCTTAATCTTCTCCTGTTTATCTCTCTCTCTCTCCCTTTTCTCTCTCTTCTCTCTTTCTCTTTTATATTACCTATCTTTTTCTTCCTTCTTTTCCCTGGGCACTGACCTGTAACTCCTAGTACTGGCATGCAGTTAACATCCACAATGAGCTGTTGATCAGAGAGACCTAACAAGGTTTCCCAACAGAAGACAGATTTATGTCCGAGTACTTGATGACCCACCAAAAGTTGATGGTAAGACCCTACTGCTGAAGTCACCATATGCTATTGGTATGGAACATGGAGTGACCTGGTTAGAATCTGGAGGAGAGTCAGTCTCTAGACAGTTAGCTTGCCAGAAGGTGCTACATGAACGAATGGGGGAAACTGACCAACAACTGTCCAAGCAACTTGTGATCTAAGCTTCTCAGCAGCGAACAACCTGACGTGATGCACACACAAGTGCAATAGTGGCACACAGCCATGGTGAATAACCAACTGCTCTTGATTTGGTAAACAGATCTGCTCAGTGGAATGGAACCCATAGCTGGAATTGGGAAACAAATCAGAACCATATTGAAAAAAATGAGCCTGCTCTCCAATATCAAGCTCCCCCCAATCATGGGCTACAAGAGGGCCTACACCTATTAAATTCTCTCTAAAATAATAATGGTTATCCAACCAATTTATCTGGTGCTGACTTCACTTTCCGTTGGAGAATTGCTTCTCTTTTTCATATGGACACCGAACCTGAGGAGAGAATCAGCCCATTGCACCTCACCAGGGCCCCACCTGAAACCATAGAGTAATGGGGGAAATGCTTTTTTGGTGTACCTGGTACCAACACAAGGGTGAAGGAGATAGACACAGAGAACACTCAACTCCTACCAAACCAGATATCCAGGGACACAGAGGCTCCCAAGACCTCATTATGGAAGTAGACCTGAAATGAACCCAACATGACTCAGGAAAATTCATGGAAGAGGGGGAGGAAAGATTGTTAAGGCCACAAGTTGGGACATTAAGCACAGAGACATTGCCTCTTCCCCATAACATTCTCCAATGAGGAGGATCCTTTTGGAGGGGGGAGGACATGGAGGAGGCTAAAGATGGTACCAACATGGCTGTATACACACTATGTACATAACTAATAAAAAAATTAAAAGATAGAAACTGGCAGCAAAAATCTGTCTGCAAACTTTGCTTACTTGGGAGTTATACCACAAAACACTCTATGTTCCAGTAAATATATTTCGCATGAATTTTTATCTGATTGTTAAATGCTAGTTGTGGGATTTCTTAAAAATGTGAAACTGCTGCCTGTTCAGCTGCAGTTGAGAGATTACAACCATTGAGGTTGGGCCAGTTGACCTGCATTGGGACAACAGCAAGAATGCAGTCTTTTGAAGGAGCCTGAATCCCGAAGAAGTGTCCTGTTCTTAAAAGTCTGCTTTATTCCCCCCTGGATTAACAAATTGGCACCATACTTGGTATTGTGGTATATAAGAAATTCAGGAAAGAGAGGGTCATTGAGTTTGCAATGCAGTCTTGTGTTCTAGAAATGGCCATGGGCAGTGTGAAAAGGTTTGCTGGATGCCTGCGTGGAGACCTGATGGAGCAGTGAGGATGAACCTTGGATTGCAGTGGAGACCCAGTGGAGATGCCTGGACCACAAGATGACTGCTAAGGAAAACTGCTGGCCCTTGGATGAAGTTTTCCAGGACTGTGAGTAGCCAAACTGGAGGGGCAGAATTGAAACTCCAGAGACTTATCAGTGGATAGAATTATGAGACTTGGAGATTTGTCACTGAGTAGTGTTGTTGGACTTGCAGCTACAGAGTTTGATGCTTGCCCTGGTTGTTTTAAATCTTGTATTGGTTAAATATTTCTTTGCTATGCCCAATGTCATCTTTTGCAGTGTGAATGTGTATTCTGTGCCATTGTGGGTTTTGGGGTCTTTTTTATTATGACTCAGTTAGAAGATCTCAGATTATGGGGATATTTGAACATCATTAGGATTGATCAAAACTGTGGTGACTCTTAAAAGTCGTACTGAATGCACTGCATTTTATATCATGGATGATTATCAGTTTATGTAGGCCAGGGGCAGAATGTCGTGGATGGATTCAGGTGTCCCCCATAAACTTAGGTGTTCTGAATGCTACATTCCCAGCTGATAGAAATTTGGGAACTAATGCCTCCTTGAGATAGTGTATTGTTGGGGCTGGGCTTTGGGTATTATAGCCAGTTTCCCCATGCCAGTGTTTAGCACTCTCTCCTATTGCTCTTGTCCACCTGATGTTGATGAGGGGGTGATGCTCATGTTGTCATTTTCCCTGCCATTGTGGAGCTTCCCCCTCGAGTCTGTAAGCCAAAATAAACATTCTCCCCCAACACAAGCTGCTCTTGGTTGGGTGATTTCTGCTTGAAATGTGAATCTGACTGCAACACCCAGCATTCCTGTCTTAGATTTACCCTTAGTTAAAACACCAGGTAAAACTTCATCATCACAGCTACCAGCACACTAACAAACACAGTACAAAAGTAACAGTATAGCCAAGGTGGAGAGTTTGCCAATGGTGTTTTCTGGGAACGATATAAAGGAAGATCTAAGGCCGAGGCATAAGATCTCTAGGCAAGCAGAAGACAGTCTTTAACCCTGACCCAACTTTTGGTTGAATAAACAAAATCTCTCTCTAGAAAATGAAAGCCACACTCAATTACAAGCACATAAGATGTTTACTCCAGTAATCTATTATTTCATAAAATATGGCTATCTTACAAATGAAGTTATAGAACATACAAAATCACAAATGGCAGCCTGAAAAAAACAAATAAATCAGTAAAAACAGAAACATATATGAAAGAAGGAATTTAAATTAATTACTTAATTGCTCCAATAGAGAAGGTACAAAGTATGAAAGATCAAACATGTGATTTAATAAGATCAATGAAAGTTTTAAGAGGGAATCTAAAGGAAATACAAGAAATCCATAAACATCCTAAGAAAGATGAAATATCCCATTGAAAGGAAAATCAGTAGAATGATCACAGACCAAGAGCTGCTAAATGATATAACAGACAAATAAAAATTTTCCAGTATGAAAGGCAAAGTGATAGATAAGTTAAATCAGATCAAAGAAAACAAGAACCATGGAAAAGTAGCCAATACCAGCAAATAGACTTTTAATTAGAATTCCAGAGTAAGAAAAGTGAGAAAATGAAATATTTGAAGGAATAATAGCTAAGAATGTTGCAAAATCATAGCAGATTGAAGAAGCACAAACATTAGGCTAAATTAGGATATGTCAGGATCAACAGTAAACCTTGAAAACAATAATAACAATAAAATATGTCAGACATATTAAAATAGCTAAGAGTAGGTGCAAAAGGAATACTGTGAAATTATATAGATCACAAAAAGAGATATGTTTCCTGCAGAGGAACAAGGATAGCATTTATATCAGACTTTTTTTCAGAAATTGTACATGCAAGCAAACATGAAAGGAACTCTTTAAATTTCTAAAAGAAGGAAATGTCAAAAGGGAACCTCCGTGAAAATACTGTTTTAAAGGTGAAAACAGCATAAAAACTTTATCAAGTAAATAGAAACTAAAGGGATTTCATAAGCATTAGTTCTACTCAACAAGAAATGGCAGAGGAAGTTCATCAAAGATAAAGCCTTTGCTTTCCTCAGAAACTTGCACTTATGCCAAAAAAAATTAAAAGCGGAGTATTGGGAAAGCAATAAATGAATCTTACTTGCGGAGATCAAGCTAATTGGCAAAAGGCTGATCTTTGCACAGGCTAAGCCTGGGGACATGGAAGACTATGCCCTTGGGTGGAGCTTCTTGAAGACAGGAAACTCACAACTTCTCCAAAGATTTCCTGATAAACATGCAACTCATGATTGATCTGATGTAAACTTGTGATCTGTCTCACGCTGAGTCCCCATTGCTTTGACTGCCTGAGACTGAATAAAAGCTGCAAGTACAGTCAGCTCAGGGAGCACTCGAGTGCATCCCTGACCTGCCATTAAATCATATTTTGCCTGGTGGGTGTTCCTTTTGTGTTTATCCAAACACTGCTGGATGGCGTGTACACTTACTGAGTTTAAAAGATAGCTTTTCAAAGTCAAATTTACAGTAATCAATTTTATGTTTATTATACAATACAAAATGTACAGCACAATAACAATTGCACAAGACACAAGATAGGAGTTAAAAATGTATTTAAAGGTATTTTAGAGCACTTTGATTTGGTGCAAGTTGGAGGCCAACTCAGATAGTTAATGTGTATTATAATGCCTAGCGTAGTCACTAAAATATTTTGGAATGGTTATAATGCAGAGGATAAATAAGAACAAACTGTCTAATGAAATGAAATGGATGCAGGGAAGCAGGAAGAGGAAACAGCTAATGGAACAAATAAAAGACCAGCAAGATGCCATGTTTATTCAAATATTATTAATGTTCACTTTTTATACTAATGGTTACACACAGAGAAAAGTACATGACTGAACTGTATGAGACATGAAGTCCACTTTTAAATAAAAAGGCATAACTGTATTAAAAGTAAAAAAAAAAAACAGGTACAGAGGGGAATAAATATGATACAACATTAAGTACAGAAGTTGTTGTCACAGTTTTGAAGAAAGTAGACTGTAGAACATATATTAGTACAGGAATAAAGAGATGTTACTTAATGATAAAGTCATGAATTCCTTAAAAAAAAAAAAAAAAGCACTCCTTAATTCCACTGGCATTCAAAACATGAGTCAAAAAAATGCCAAGAGAGGAAAACAAAAATATAGTTACAAAATTTGACAATCCTAAATTAGTAGAAAGATAAATAATCAGAAAATATGTCAGTATATTATACATACATACATATATATGCAGTATGTTATACATATATTCAGTATATATAGTATATTATATACATAATTAGTATCTATAATAGTAATTCAATATGACTTAAAATTATAAAACAGGGACTTCTGAGTAAGATGGGCTACTAGAAGCTGTTTATTGTGACCTGGTAAGAGAGAAAAGTCAGAATTAGAAAAAAATAAACTCTCTAATTCCAAAGAAATAAAGACACAAAGTACTTTGGAAATTCATAAACGTAGCAACAGAATAGCTGAAAAGAATGGAGGGAAAGATTTACAATGAACCACTAAAGAAGTAAACTATACCAGGAATGAGAAGGGGAAGGAGAGGGGAGAGGGAAGGAAAACCTCCCGTAAAGGTAAATTAGTGCCCCTGGTTCTAAGCAACCAGGCAGTCAGTCCCATCTTCAGGACAAGTCTCAGATCCAGCTGTGGGAAGAATTCCCTTTTGTTACATTATATAACATGGAGGGGAGGGCAATGATTGGGTGCTATGTTGACAGTGATTCTCTCAGGGGCCCAGCTTTAACTTGACACCATGTCAAGGATTTGTGCGGGTGCTGGCAATGCAATCTCAGGTCCTCATGCTTGTGTGGCAAGTGCTTTACTAACTAAATTATCCTCTTAGCTTCCCAGAACATTATTTTTAAAAATATTTTATTTATTTAATTATTTGAGACAGAAAAGGGCAGATAGACATAGAGAAAGACAGAGAGGGAGAGAGAGAGAATGGACACACCAGGGTGTCTAGCCACTGCAAATGGACTCCAGACACATTCTCCACCTTGTCCATCTGGCTTATGTGGATACTGGGGAGTCGTACCGTGGTCCTTAGGCTTCACAGGCTAGTGCCTTAACAGCTAAGCCATCTCTCCATCCCCAGAACATTATTTTGTACTACAGATTGAAAGAAAATCTATCAAAATATTTTTAATGGAAATAAAAACTGCTTAGATGGAAATGTATAGTATTAAATGCTTATATTGCAAAATAAAAAATAACTATAATCAGCAATATAAATGGCAGTTTTAAGAAACTAGAAAAGGGGAAATAAAATTTAAACCAAAGTGATCGAGCAAGCGAAAATTTTAATTTTAGAAATCATTTAAATGCCAAAGGAATCCCCAATTAACACAGTTAATGAAACCAAGTGCTACTCCTCTGAAATGATCCACAATCAATGATTAGTCTTACATTGCTATGTGAGAGCTGATCAATCACAAAACTAGGTACTTAAGAAGGCAGCCATTATTATCTAAGAATTCTCTAGGCCAACTATACAGGTTACACACTCAGAGGAGCAAGTGTCAGAATAATGGAATTAGAATACCAGCAGGGGACACTCTTGTCTGCAGACTCTAGGGGACACTCTAATAACTTCATTCAGTATTTCGATTTTGACAGAATCTGGCTCCTTATGGTTGCCAGACTGGCCCCTTGTTTCCTCATGGGTGCTTCTCCAGGGGTTGCCCTCACCTTTCCCATTTCTTGCCTTATGACTGCTTCCTGGCTTAAACCACAAGAGTACACCAAATTCTTCTGTTGCTCCAAACCTCTGAATTCCCTTTCTGAACTCAGCCAGAGAAAATGCTGTACATACAGGACTCATGTGAACAAGTAAAAGCCAGCTTAATTTTGATGTCCTACTTCATTTGTCAGCTAATTAAGACAATAAAGCCATCCTATTCATAGTATTGAAGATTACAAGTGGCAGGAATTTTTGAAGACTGTTATAATTGTGCCCTACCATAAATAACGAATATCTTGATGATCTGGGCAATAAAAAGATAACAGCAAATTACCAGTGTCAAAAATGAAAAAGAGGGGCTGGAGAGATGGCTTAGCAGTTAAGGCACTTGCCTGTGAAGACTAAATAGCAACGTTTGACTCTCCACATCCCATGTAAGCCAGATGCACAAGGTGACACAGGTGCACAAGATTGCACAAGAACACATGTGTCTCAAGTTCGATTACAGTGGCTGGGGGCCTTGGAGTACCAATTCTCTCTCTCTCTTTCTCATAAAAAGGCCATTCTGGGGCTGGAGAGATGGCTTACCAGTTAAGGCGTTTGCCTGCAAAGCCAAAAGTTCCTGGTTCAATTCTCTAGGACCCACGTAAGCCAGATGCACAAGGGGGTGCATGCATCTTGAGTTCATTTGCAATAGCTGGAGACCCTGGTGTGCCCATTCTCTCTCTATCTTTCTCTCTCTTAGATAAATAAAATATATTTTTTTAAAAAGGCCATTCTATTGGGCTTGTCTCAAAAAAAAATACAAGAAAAAAAAAAAAGAAAAAGAGGGCAGTGTCGTGGGAAGAGCACTGAACATTGCTGAATGAACAATGCTGTTCAAATAATCTTACCACTTAGGCAGAGTGAACATAGGCATGCTATAAAGACACAGACCACCAAGACATGCCAGAGGAAATATATGTACTTACCAGAGAAGGTCTTAAAATTTAAGGAAGTAGCCTTTAAAAACACTACTCACTCACAAATGGGTTCATAAGCAAATAAGCATGTAAGAAAAAGAATAACATCAATTCTACACATTTTTCCAGAAAATAGAAGCAAGAGAAGTTGTATCTAATTATGTTAAACCTGTCTTGCCTAGTAGCCAAACATATAAATATTTCATGGAAACTACATGCTAATATGATTCATTAATATAGACACAAATGAACTGAATAAGAGCACATTGAATCTGGACACACATACACACACAAATGCACACTCTATGGAATACACATCATGAGAGAGAAAGTTCATTCCAAATATGCAAAGCTAGTCAAATTAAAAATCAGTTAGTATGACTCCGCATGCTAACCTACGAAATAGGAAACACTATATGATCATTGAGGAATTGTAGAAAATAATTTATTTAAATGAAACATCTCTCTATAATTGAAATTGGGAGGAACTTCATTAACTTACAAAGGGCATCTGCAGAAACACTACAGCTTATATCATCCTCCTAATTTACTTTATACTATGGCAACAAAAAAGCTGAACAAGAAAGGATGTAACCTTACAGTGGGAAGGTCTGACAGCATGCATCCAAATGATCAAGGAGTCAATTGTGTGACCCACTAGTAATGTTGACATAATGTAATCCTAGTAATAGGATGGAAAGTATATTACACAAGAAAATGTCTGGCAAGCCCATGCTTGAGACCATTTGAGAAAAATACCTCAAAATATTGAAATATTTAAAATGCAAATGTATTTAAAATGCCTAATGTATGAAGGTCATTAAAAGCAAATTACTATAGAGTTGCAAAGAATTAAAAGGTACGAACAGTAAACTGCTTCAATAACAAGCCTAAGAATTGTTTTAAAAGTCAACAATGTAAAAAGTTGGTACTGATCAATTTTCAGAATGTGCCTGGTTGTTGACTAAGGACAAAGGACAGACAGCCTTCTTGGCACATGGTGCTGGATACCCAGAGGCAATAAAGGTAAAAAAAGAGGAAACTTTACCCAAGTCCTACATCTTAGATAATAACTAAGATAATAAATAATAATGGGCAAAAACTTAAATGCATGGTGCAAAAATATTAAGCACTTAGCAAAGACATGAGAAAATGTGGGAGTTTTAGAGTCGGGCAGAACATTGTTTCATTTGTCAAAAGCCCAAACATTGAATGCAAAATTGATCAGTTGGAGTTCATTAAAATTAAGACTCAACTTGCTCTGCTGTAGGTCCTGCTAAGAAGATGGAACAAAAGCTACCACTAAGGGGAATGTGTCTATGTATCACATCATCTGGCAAGTATGAGTCTCTTATACATAATACAAAGAACTTGGGATATTCAACAGTAAACAAACAATCCAGTAATAAAATAGTCAAAAGTCACAGACATTTCACTGATGAAGAGATCCAGGTGAAAACAGTGCATCAAAAATGAGCAGTATCAGCCCCAAGGTAAATGTCAA
The DNA here is from genome assembly GCA_004027895.1 of Orientallactaga bullata. Taxonomy (NCBI): domain Eukaryota; kingdom Metazoa; phylum Chordata; class Mammalia; order Rodentia; family Dipodidae; genus Orientallactaga; species Orientallactaga bullata. The sequence goes on from PVKW010007864.1 coordinate 45,881, forward strand.
ATTAACCATTATATCAAATCACTATGAGCATATTTCCTGAACACGTACAATTGAGAAGAACAGTAGCAAAAACTGCTAAAGTTAAGCCAGGCGTGGTGGTGCACGCCTTTAATCCCAGCACTCGGGAGGCAGAGGTAGGAGGATCGCCATGAGTTCGAGGCTACCCTGAGATTACATAGTGAATTCCAGGTCAGCAAAGAGACTGAATCATTCAAGCACTGGTGATTAGAAAGTGAACCGACACAACCACTCTGGAAGACACTTTGCAGTTTCCTAAGGAAACAATGACCAAACATAACTGTCATATGAATCAGCAATTGCACTTAAAAATTTGTACACATATGTTTGCACTAGCTTTACCTGTAATAGCTCAAATTTCATTCACAAGGAAAATAAAATGTGGCACATTCATACTCAATGTATACTCAGTAATAGAAATGAATATATTATTCACTGAGAAACTTGGATGGATTGTTGGAAATTTATGCTGAGTGATAAAAAGAAAAATTTAAGCCTCAAAATTCTATTTTATATGATTTTATTTGTAGAGCATTCCTTAAATAACAATTCTGAAGTGGAAGCAAAATAATAGATGCTGAACAGTAAGAAAGAGTGGAGATGAGGGAAAATGGGTGCTATGAGAGAAGTTGTGGTGATGAAAATTGGCTCTCTGTAATGTATCCTTTTTTTCCCCCAGAACATTACCAGTGGGGCAAATGGGCAAAGCATCTCTGTAGTCTTTCTTAAAACTACATTTCCATCAATAAAATGAAAATTAAAAACATCATATGGGGCTGAAGAGATGGCTTGGTGGTTAAAGAGCTTTCTTGAAAAGTCAAAGGTCCCAGGTTTAATTCCCTAGGACCCACGTAAACCAAATGCTCAAGGTGGCACATGTGTCTGGAGTTGCTTTGCAGTGGCTGGACACCATGGCACACCCATTCATTCTCTCTCTGCAATAAATAAATAAAAATATTTTTAGGGCTGGAGAGGTGGCTTAGCAATTAAGGCACTTGCCTGCAAAGCCTAAGGACCCAGATTTGATTCTCCAGTACCCACACAAGCCAGATGCACAAGATGGCACATGCGTTTAGAGTTCCTTTGCAGTGGCTGGAGGCCCTGACATGCCCATATTCTCTCTCTCTCTGAGTTTCTCTCACTCTCTCTCCCTCTCCAATAAATAAATAAATAAATAAATAAATAAATAAATAAAATATTAAATAATATTTTTAAAAATCACATGGATCAAGCAATAAATCAAAATATGATTAGAAAATAGGGTTAGTTGAATAAAATGCCATTGAATATAAATATTGAATGAAAATGAATTTAAAATTATCAGTGATTGTTATTCACGCTTTGTGTACAATGAGATTCACTCCTTAGATCTCATCTGATATTTACTACATACAAGTCATAAGCTCTCCTACATTGACCTTGGCTGTAACTTGGAGTGCTCTGCTGGGACCACTATGACATCAGCTTATGCTGCTTTCCTTATTATTTGGCTCCCCTAAGTAACTGCCTTAGGATGCTTTCACATGGGTGTGCATTAGAATTCATGCTCCCTTACAGAAGCTGGCATTTTCTCAGTGTACACCCTGCTCGTGCAGATGACACCAACATACCTCAGATGTAAACTGAATTAGAACTCATACCAAAGTGTTCAAAAGTGCTTCCTTCCACACAGCCAATTAAGACTGATCTTGAGCACAGCTATAGAAATAGCCCAAAGAATGCAGATTAGGAGAGTTGGGCTAGAACATGTATTTAAACTGGCATGTACCTCAGAGGAGACCATATGTTGGTATGTATGAAACCCTAGGTTCTCCCAAGATCAAAGAAAAAAATTAAAAAACAACCTATTCATGTCTTGTGACCTAACACTTTGTGGGTTTTCAATAGCTAGTGGAGTCTTTCCAATGCCAGTGTGAGGTAACTTGTCAGCCATGAAGCTCCACTTCAATGGCAGAGGAACGGGGCTCTGGGGAGAGAGCTCATTACTTCTCCCAGGGACTTCAAATGTTTTTGAGGTGACTGATTTTGAGGCTATATGAAGCAGCTCAGGACTAGCATGATGATCACTGAGCAGTTGACTGCAGGGAGTGCTGTGGGAAGAAGTGTGATCCAACTCTGTCAAGTAGAATCTCTGAATCTCTGTTCCTGGGACAACATATCTAATATCTGTGGACTTCAGAGATTCACATGTGGTATCTTCAACATTTAAACATACTGTCCCAAGCCAAATCCAAATATATATGTATATATTCTTATTTATGATAAGATAAGAGTTCTGGGTAATTTTTATTGCACATATGGAGGGCGTCTACACATATGTCATCAAAATGTTAAAACATGCAAATCTTATAAATGCAGGTAATCAGACTGTGCAACTCAACTTGAATATCTGACACTTGATAAATCAAGGGAATGTATTTTAACATAAAAAAAACAAATAAGGTGGGCAGACTTTTAGGGTTATAAATGTGCATATGGGGCTCCAGGAAGGTACCTACAGACAAGGTGGTTTTCAGGAGTGGGCACGTAAGAAGCTGCTCCATTCATTCATGTCCATGTTCATGTTATGCACCTGCTGGTCCTGGCTCTGCCTGCAGAGCCTCTGCTCCCTCCTCCCCTGCACCACTGCACCCTGCGGAGGCAGTTCCTTGTGGGAGAGGTAGGTGAGGAAGGTGGGAGTATGGGATGAGCTGGAGTGTCTCTCTCTCTTCTTGTAAGCTTGGGCTCTGTTGTAGGGTCTGTCCCAGCAGTAGCTGTCTAGCTTTCTTAATGTCCTCTCCTCTCCCATTTCCAGACTATTACTGTTGGGGAAACTGAGTAAAGGATCTCTGTATTTTTTCTTAAAACTACATTTCAAGCAATAATAATTTTGAAATGGATTAGGCTGGTGAGTAGAGCTTCTACCCTGGCTCACCTCCAGGTTGTCTCACCTCTCTCCTGTGTTTCTTCTCTGCCTGTCAGTCATCATCTCATGGATTCTCTGTGTCTGATTTCCTCATAATCTTCAAGTCACTCTGGCCAGCTCCTACTGTTGATATGCAGAGTGTTTTTCCATTCATAGGAAATTCCCTGCTTGTCTAGGTTCTTCTGGTTTCTGTGACTCCCTGCCTGACTGCTCTGTGTCTCAGTCCATGGCATTCTTTTTATATAAGGACACAATAATTTCTCCTGCCTTCAGGACAGTCTGGTTACTCAGAGCTGCCTTCCATACCAGACCTTATGCAGACCCATACCTGGTAAGCCCCTCCCTGTCCTTCACTTCTCAGTTAAGGATTCTTCCTATTGTGGGTTGAAGTCAGGCTCCAAAGATCATATCTGCTCACAGAGAGCCATGCCAACCAAGTCCTGCCCTCTGAATGCCACAGCTATGACTTTGAACTGATGTTCAATAAGACAACTCATAAACATTTTTTCTATCTTCCCTGAGTCTGAACTCAATGAAAGCCAAGTTTGTGGTCTCTTATTAGCTATTCAATGTACTGTGTCTAGCAAGAAGCATTGATGATACCATAGCATTAGTCAATGGGTAACTATAGCCATGCAGACTGGCCAGGAAAGAGCTATGGACCCAATGTTTCCTTACCTCCCTCATTTTCATGGCCTATTTTTTTTGTACAGTTGCCTGCAAAGTGTAATGATCTAGATTCTATCCAGTAACCATGTAAAGCCAGATTCACAGAGTGGTGCATGCATCTGGAATTCATTTGCTGTGGCTAGAGGCCTTGGCATACCCATTCTCTCTCTCTTTTCTCTGTCTCTCTCTACTTGCAAATAAATAAATTTTTGTTTTTAGAGAAAAGAATGTCCCCATGGGCAGATCCCTGTTTCTTAAGTAACCCAAGGCTAGAGTAACTGCAGTGTGGTGGAAGAAATGCCTGGGCATTTACTTGTCTATGGTGAGAGTTCTTCCTTCACACGGAAGTGTGCATGACATCTAAGGCATAGCCACAAGGCCTTTGCTGCCTGGTTTCAACAATAAGGAGGGGGGTCAATGTCTTGTGCCCCATTATGAAGGTAGAATGGCATTGCTCTCTCTATCTCCTATAGTGGTTGGAAGGATGAAATAAGTCAACAACTAGAAAGCCATAAGAACAAAACTTAAGCTTGGGAGCTGGCAGTGCGTTAGCTTGAGCTTTTCAACATGCTGATGCAGCAGACACTTGTATGCCACTGTTGGTATTTTTCAGAATGAAGACAGAGTAAACTTTGTGATTTATATCTAAATCAGGGTTATATTAAATTCATATTAATTCAGGGTTACAAGCTCACCCTCAATCAGGTTTACAAGCTCAGTTGATGCAAGTGCTTATTGTGTATCAAATATTCTGAGAATCACACAGCTTCTTAGTCAGAAATGAACATTTTTCATTAAAGTAGTAGCTTTCATCAAAACGCAAATGCAAGCCTAATCCTTAGAATGGGTTTGACATTTTTAAATGGAGAGTGGCTCTCACCAATGACTGTGTTGGTTAGAGTTGGTAATTTGATTCTCGATTTAGGGCTATTGCTTCAATAATGGAGAATTTGAATGGACATATAGGTTTGGAGAAGGCAATCTCCCTTGGGAACTAAAGCTTTCTGCTAAAACTCCTTTAGGGAAATTTTCTAACTGAGCTCAATTAGCAATTAAAATGGGAACAAGTAATACTTCATCAAATCTGGGTTTTCAATATCCTAGAGTTAATTTTATATGTTTGAATCAAATTAAATCTTGGAAATGATAACAATTGTCTCAATGTGTAGCTATGAATATGAGAAAGTATATCCCAAGACACATTATGTTAGTTATTGTGGGATACTGATAGTTTCATTCTAAATTAGCAGTTTTGTTGGGTAAAAATGTACAGATGTTGTTTCCTTAATTTATATTTAAAGGTTGGACTAAGCCAAGCACCCTTTTCTCTCTCTCTCTCTCTCTCTCTCACACACACACACACACACAGCTGTCATCAGAAAAGCCACTTTTATGGAGTAGTGGGAACTGACAGTGATTCATGAAGTCTACACCTTTCAGGTTTGTGATGCTGCATATAATTCAGATTACCCCACAGATGAAATCAAAGATTCACCATAAATGGAACTGGACCTGGAGGTGACCCAAATGACCAAATATCAATAACAAAGATTAATTAATTAACTAATTAATTATTGGGTAGTTTTTTTGAGACAGTGTCTCACTCTATAGCCCAGGCTGGCCTCAAATTCTCAGTGTTCTACCTGGCTCAGCCTTCTGAGTAGCATGAGCTACCATGCACGGCAGTAAAAAAAGTTTTTAAACTGTCAGGTAAAATGAAAATATAACAGTCATAAAGGTGACCCACCATAAATTTATATGCTGTTCAAGAGATAAGAAGCACTGATATGAAATGGATGATTTATTCAAAGATATGATATAAGAAAATTTACCTCAAACAAGGAAGATCCAATCAGTAGGTTAAAATAATGTATACTTTCTTGAACTCTAAAACATTTTCCCATTTAAGTCACTTATTTATTTATTTATCTATTTTAGTTTTTTTGAGGTTATATTGAGTTATTGAGTTTTTTGAGTCTTGCTATAGCCCAGGCTGACCTGGAACTCAATCTGTAGTCTCAGGCTGGCCTCAAACTCACAGCAATCCTCTTACCTCTGCCTCCCAAGTGCTGGGATTAAAGGTGTGTACCACTACTCCTGGCTTCATTTAAGGTATTTTTAAATATAAGCTTGTTTTGTTTATGAATAAAGAGACATGGGTGATTCATATAAAAAGGCAACTTGGTTTTAAGGGGAAAGCATTGGGATAATCTTGGAGTTCTCCAAAATATAATGAAGGCCTGATGACAATGCAACAATGTCTATCAGAAAATATATAAGAGTTCAAAAAAGTATGCATTATTTTAAGTGGAATATTTGGTCTTTGATATAAATTTTCTTGTGTTACATCTTTCCATGTATTGTTTCTTTTATATTAGTGTTTTTTATCTCTTGAGCACCAGTTAAACATCTGAAAAGTTCTGAAGTGGAGAAACTATAGCTCAGTCAAGACATAATTAAAGAATAAAGGCTGATGAAATCATCCTCAAACAATAAGGAAATCATGAAACCTAACATCCAGGGGTTCTCATGAAAAATTACCATAAGAATAAATCTAGCCAATTACCTATTGACTCAAGTGAAAAACTCTGAGAGGAAGATAATATTATGTCAGGGAGCATAAAATCATTGAATTCACTTAACTATAAACCAATAAAAAACAACTTTGGAAAACACAATTTGAAAAGATAATTTGACAGTTATGGAATCTAACAATGAAAAAAAAAACAACTGTAAGAAATAATTAAATATGAGGTAGATAATGAGTAAGAGGGAATCAGAATGTGGCATGTCTGAATATGAGAAAGGCTGTGTCCCGAGAGCTGTCTCACTTTCTCTACCCACAGAGAAAGGAAAGGAACAGCTCAATGAGACTGAATACTGTTACATGATAATCATTTTACTCACATAAAATATGACCACAAAAAAGCTGTGGCCCAGCCTCAATCATCTGGGAAAAGGCCAAATGGGGCACCTAGACATACACAGTTGTTTTAGAGTGCTGTGCTGTGTTTCCTAATTCCTCCACTAATGGGGGCAGTCAACATAGGAACCTAGACTTCTGTCATGGCTAAGCTTTCAAACCCTTTTGGCAGTATAAATATAAATCACATGGGGGAGGGCAGAATCAGACCCCTCATGCCTCTACACATGGTGGACAGCATCAGACCAACACCCCTCCAAATATCCTTCCACACATGGGGGCAACCTCAGGCCCCACACATCTCCAGCCTCAGGGCTGACAATACACAGTGTTGTCTGAATATGGAGGTCTGGAGGATGTCCAAACTCCCAGTCTGCCCAAAGACATCAGAAAGCACTTAGACATGTAATACCAACGGAAGGTAATAAAGGGAGCCTCTACTCCCTACTATGGCAATGCCAAAAGTGGCTAGATACAACAGATTTTAGAAGCCTGTAGCAGACAGCTTTAGTTGTTGGGATGAACTTCCAAACCAGGCACAGTTTTGGAGGAAGGGATTTATTTGAAAATGTATTGAAAATGACAAATCCACAGGGGAAGTTCCATAATGGCAGAAGAAGCTGAACCCACTTTCACAGGACCAAGCAGAGAGGGAAAAAAAGCCACCACTAAACACACCAATACTCCAGGAACTCCAGGCAAAGCTCAAGTACTTTGCATATCTTTAACTGGAATTCCAAATCACCCCCACACCTTATGGCTGCACCCTAGGATCTGCACACAATGGCACCTCCTGCAGCCAGGTAGATGGAAATAATAAAATAAAAATAATAAAACTCCTGAATCTATTGGGGATATCTATTCAAACTACCACAAAGCCTAATCACATAATAGCTAAGATGGATAGCTTTCTGTGATAGGTCATTTCCTATATGAAGAATGAGGAAGATTTGAACTTGAATGAGGAAAGATAATGAACACAATAACAAATACTAAAGTGACAATTATATGAGAATTTGACGTGGATTATTAACATAGTACTAAAAAAATAATGTTTCAAATGACCACAAACATCCTGGATATAGAAAAAGAGAAAGTCTCAGTAAGGAAATAGAAAACAGAAGAATCAAATTGTAATTAAAAATACAAAATGTAGGGCTGGAGAGATGGCTTAGTGGTTAAAGCACTTGTCTGCAAAATCAAAGGATCCAGGGTTGATTCCCCAGGACCCATGTAAACCAGATGCTCAAAGTGGTGCATGTGTCTGTAGTTTGTTTGCAGCAGGCCTTGTGTGCCCACTCTCTCTCTCTCTCTCTCTCTCTCTCTCTAAAATAAAATAAAATAAAATAAAATAAATGTATAATAGATAAAATCAAGAACTCACACACACATACCTGTGCATGCTTATACACACAAATGTACAAAAGCACCATACAGAAGTTCTATTTTGATAATAACCAAATGAGAAACTCTATGCATCCACATCCCAGCAAAGCAGAAAAAACTACTGGAAATCATTTAAACTTGTGTGTGTGTGTGTGTGTGTGCATGTGTGTATGCATATGTGAAATGCACATAGTAATTTGGGGGGGGGGGCTAGGTTTTTTGAGGTAGAGTCTTACAATATGTACTCTCAGACTGGCCTTGAATTCACAGCAATCCTCCTATTTCAGTCTCCAGAATACTGAGATTAAAGGCATGTACCACTATGCCCAGCTTTTAAAAGAAAGCTTTACTCAAGAAAATCTACCCAATTTTGATATGAAATGCAATAATATATGCCATTTTATCTACAACCAATTCATTCCTTTCCCTCTGGTAGAAGAAGCAAAGAAGATTAAAAAATATTCTCCAGTTTTGAGATCCCAGGTTATCATGAGTCCATGAAGGAGAAGATGTCATGTCTTCATGATCCCAGTCCTGTGTTGAAATGCCTAGATTCTAGATGTTAGCAGCTAAGAAATTTCTGGCTTTCTTATACTCCTAATAAGACTGGGCCCCAGTTGCCTTCTCTTGCTTTCCAGTATGGCAGAGTTCCCACAACTTGAGAAGGCAAACCTGGAGGGTTGATGTAATCATCCCTTTCCAATGCTCTATGCAAAAATGGAAGGTCAAGATCCTCAGCTCCACAATATGGAGAGAGAGAGAAAGAGAGAGAGAGAGAGAGAGAAGTACTAGAGAGCTCTGAAACTCTTCAAAGAAAGGCTTTCTTCAGAACACAACCTGTGAAATTTCAGGAATGAAGGTATTCTCAAACACAATGGAGATTTTCCTAGTGAGCAAATATATAGGGACTGGAAACTCCTAAGATTGAAGTGACAACCAAAGTGTACTCTAGCTGTTTGAGAGACAATCAGGAAAACACAGCACCTAAAACAGCATTCAAAGAATATCTTAAAAATAACCCTATACAGGTACTTGCATTTAAATTAGACCATGGAGCAATGTATGCATCAGAACAATGTTAAAATGGCTCAGCAATGAGGTTCACATACGTTCAAGGCTGCCCTTTCTGAGGAGAAAAGGCAAAGACTTTATACTGTAGAAGAAATAGATGCTACTAAAATAGATAAGCTTCACTGGGGAGATGGCTCAGCAGGTAAAGGCATTTGCTTAAAAAATCCTGTTGGCTCCTATACTTTTGTAAATGTAAAGCCAGATGCACAAAGAGGCACATGCATCTGGAGTTTGTTTGTAGTGGCAAGAGGCTTAGACATGCCCATTTTTCTCTCTCCCCCTCTCTTTCTCTCTTTTATTTTCCTGCAAATAAATAAATAATATTTTTTAAAAATAAAATAAAATAGAAAAGCCAAGCCATTGGACAAATTCATATGTAAATAACAACCAACCCAATATGTATAGAAAAGAAATTTATTTCTAAAATGAATGCATCACTGCACAGAATTCAAGTGTTGCTTTGATGCTCCACTCTCAAGAAAACACCCAGGCTTCAGTTTAACATAAATGGTGTCAGGAAAAAAAAAGTGTGTATTGGAAAGCAGCTGGGGTCAGACATCTATACACAATGGATCTGTGTACCCTGGGTATACCTATAGCTATAACCAGTGTGGATGGTTTGATGGAGAGTATCGAGATGGCAGTAAACCTGATCCTTTCATGATGTTCTAGGAGACAACAGATTAGCTTCACACCATTCTTAGATCTGTTTACATGACACTGAGGCCAAGACCAAAGCATCTATTTTTGTCAACTCCTTTTGTGTGTGACTTTATTACAGAAGAAATAAAAAGTTGTTGGAATGTGCCAGATCTCTCTACATAAGACATTCTTAGGAAGCTATATGGACTTTTGTATCTCTAAGTTCTCATCAGAATGTGAAAGCACTAGCTACTTTTTATAAGAGAAATTCTGTTCTCAGTTCAGCATAATTAGTCCTGACAAATAGGGTAATCCCAACACTGCACAGTTCTGGGTAACATCCACACCCTAGAGCTTTATGTATTAATAAACAAAGGCCAGACCAGCACAATTTGCTAGCAAACCTTTGAAAAACAAAATTACACAAGTTGTATATTGCTAAAAAAACTACTTAAAGAAGAAAATAGAAGTGGTTTAGGCTTGTAGGAGTAATAAGAAGAAAACTTTGAGATATAAAAGTTAGCAAGGCTGCCCACTCATTTGAAATAAAGACTTAGGGTGCCTCAGAACAACTTCTAAATGTCCCCATGGCTCCTACTGCAATGAAACTGCCCTCACACTATGCAGCTCCTCTTTGCTATTTTGTCTGACAGATCTCGCTTTAAGGAATACATATGAAGATTACACATTTATGTATTGCATGAGAATATATTTATATTTTATTGCACTTATACATCAATTATATGATGAAATATTTGCCAAACCCAGGTATATACTAACCTTACTGATAGCTGTCTAATTTAGAATGTAAAAGATAAATAGCTGCCTTTAGAGAGACAAACAAATGGTGCTGGTGTGTCTGAAACTCAAGGCCAACTGGGCTTGAGCACATGTATGCTATCAATATAGATCAGTGTTTCCTAGCACCAGAGCAATCTAAGAAAGTGAGAAGGCTACAGCCAAGGACCAGGCAGGTAGAAACCAACTGCACTCTATTGCAACTCAACATTTTGATAAACTAAGTGAGTCTCAAATTGAAAGAAGTGGTGTTACTAAGTTCAAGTGAACTGGACTGCAATGATAGAATTCCCAGTGGCTATGGAGATTGATGCAGGAATGGTAAGGGGCAACATGGTGAAAGGGCAGGCATGACAGGGAGAGGGGCCCCAGAGGTGTCAACACCAACTCCTTCCTCTCTCTATGCATCGTGGAGAATGTAGCTGAAACTGGAAGTGTTGTTTAGTGAACTATTTTTGGGTAATAGCACATCTTATACAGAACGGTCTGGTCAGTGCCAACAAGTAGAAACAAAACCACTAAGTGCCATAGGACAAAGGAATTCTACTCATTGTCAGTTCTGTTGTCTTCAGAAACAAGCAGGCCTTTAGTCTTTATTGATCTTCCAAGTGAGTTGGATGGACTTTAAAAATTAAAGTTTTTGACTCACAAGGCATTCCTATGGAATTAATTCTTTGTCTCCAAAGAGCACAGAGGCAGGATGAACTTCCTTATACCTGAGCAGAAAGAATTCAGTGTTTCCACAGAAAATAGAAATATGGCCTGGTGTGGTGGCGCACACCTTTAATTCCAGCACTCAGGAGGCAGAGGTAGGAGGATCACCATGAGTTCAAGGCCAGCCTGAGACTACGTAGTGAATTTCAGGTCAGCCTGGGATAGAGTGAAACCCTATCTCGTAAAACAAACAAACAAACAAACAAACAAAAAACAGAAATATGGTAAACTATGTGCTTGTATGGGTCTATAAATGAATAAAGATAATCTATTATTTCTATCTTCACAAATTTCAGTCTATATTTTTGGAGCCACATGCCAAAATTAGCTTTCATCTGCTAAGTACATAGTAGGTAAAAATAACCATTGATTTAATTTCAAATTATGAAACTGTAAGCAAGAGAGAGACAGAACTACTAAAATATCAAAATACAACATGTTCACTCCTAATGTTGCATTAACATCCCCAAGGTAATTGTTATAAGATATCAACAAAATGTGAAATGATAAATTTATCTTTTAAACTCACTGGCTAAATGAAGGGTTATTGTATCTTCTAAATATTTACATGCTTTCCTTGGGCTAATTATTTTGCTAGATTCTCTGGGGTGGCAAAAAGTAAGTCTATTTGGTAAACGCGTGAAATCAAAGCTAGGCTGTGGCTGCTCCTTTCTGTTAAGCTCGGTTGCCCCGATAGAGCAGAACGATAGCATGTCCACGAGGACAGACCTTGTGACTGTAGACGGGGACTGAGAGCACACATAGGATGGCTCCAGAGATAAACTTTCAACCTCTCTTGTTCTATGTCCTTTGTGGTTACAATCGTATTACAATGCAGTGCAGCCAATGTAACAACAGAACAAAATCAGGATTTTATAAAAATAAATGACTTATTCTTTGGGGAACTTCTTTACTATGGATTCCTACAGAAATGACAGGAAGGCTTGAGTGTAGAGATAACTAAAAGTTCACCAGACTGGCTGGGAAGATGGGTGGAGTGTGGTGTGTGAAGTGTGTGCTAGAATGTGGTCCAGAATAAAGGTTCCAGGTACAAGAACAAAGGCACAGGGCTACGAAGGGTTGTTTTATTTTCGCCTGGTGTGAGTTTCTTCCAGCAGAGTCTAGAATGTTGTACTCAACAGAAGCATGATAGTTATGTTTAGGTTGGTCCCAGGAATACCTGACATTGATTTTCATGAGCCTCTTTGCCACCTGAATGATAAGACTGTAGCTTCATTACCTTAAAGAGGTATAGTATGATAGAAGAACTTGAAAATCAATGGATGTTTGTAACCATTTTTCAGAATGGGGATATTGTAAAGGAACACTTCCCAGGGCTTAAATGTCATTGATAGTTGTGCAGTACGCTTTTTGTTGCTGAAACAAGTGCTGAGATAATCAAGGTATAAGCCGAAGAAGTTTGTTTTAGCTTACAGTTTTTGAGGTTCAAGTTCCCATCTGGGTGGTCCTGTTGCTCATAAAGCTGTGGCGAGACATATCATGTTGGGAGTGTTTGGTGTGGCTGAACCACCCACATCATGTCAAGGGAGCAAAGAAAGTAAAAGGAAGGGGCCAAGGTCACAATTGCCTCCAGGACATCCCCCAAGAACCTAAAGAACTCCTTCTATGCTGCACTCCCTAAAAGGCTTTTCTACTTCTCAAAAGCACCACACTTTTTATACATAGGCCTTTGGGAGACATTCAAGGGGCAAACTATAATAATAACTGAATTTCCACAATTCCTCTGTCAGAGTGAAGATCTAAGACTTTATTGAATGATTGAAAGCAGTAACAAAACATAGTAGCATAATTCTGCCATAGAAAACGTGACATAAAATATCATTCTTGTGAGGGAATATACCAAACAGTGGAGATTTAAAGATCACAGTCCAACACTGGACTAGTAAAAATAACATATTATGAGGACCAACGGTCAGGCCAGGAAGTAAACTCAATTCTTTCTAGTAGTGATATCAAGGAAAAAATAGGAACATTAGAGTGAGATCCTAAATCAGTGATGGTAAATATGAAGTGTGTTGCTACACAGAATGCTGCAACCTACACAGCTGAATTCTTCATCTAGAAATAAAGTCCTGTGTGTCTCAATGTGTACAGCAAAAGCTAAATGGAAATCACAAAATATTATGTATAATATTATTATCCCATATTAAATTATAAAAGTCATTTAGGTTTGATGGCAAGAACAATTGGTTAAGGATGATTTTAAAAGAGCAGATCTATTCAGATCTGATTTCTATCACACAATTTTATTTCTTGAGTGGATGTGCAGATAATTAGACCCAACAGAGGTTTTCCCACATTTCCTCTGTGAATTATAGGGGGAGGATGACTCACAGGTTTGAAAGAAAATTTCACTCAATCTTGTGAACAAAGATACTGTCACAATTTTTAGGATGATAACTGTAGCACCTAGATCGATTTATTACACAGATTGTATTCAGGCAAATATGTCTGAAAGACAAGAAAGCACTTGACTATTTTGTTCTACTGGGGATATTTTAAACATACATTTCTCTTTACATTTAATATTTCACTACAAATTTCTGTTAAAAAGTGTCTCATTGAATAAAATTCTAGGCACTAAATTAATGGAATATTTATTACAGAATTTTTTTAACTAAAGAAAGCCAGTATCTTCATTCTTCCACAGAGGAAAGGCATGAAGGCAATAGTAATAGATAATATTTAGATAATATTTTTATTTGTGGATGGCAGTTTTGCACTTGGCATATTCTAGTCTACCTAATAACCACACGAAGAAGGCAATTTCTTGTCCATTTACAGGAAGAGTGTGCAGATGGGTCACAGGAATTGCCCACGGCCACATGCCAGGAAAGTGGTGCATTCAAACACAGGACTGTCTGCCCAGGGTGAGAACACTTGCCTTCCAGGCTTCTTCTTCTCAATGGGTAGTCAGGGAAATTCGTTTTAAAATTTTATCCTGAGTTCTGAACATTGGTGACATCTAAAATTTCATACAAGAATTATTTTGTGAAGTTTGGAGATTAACTTAAGAGTTCTTGCTAATCTTAAAGCCTGAATAAATTTCAAAAATATTAGCTGCGCACATCAGGCTGTGAGGCATTTGTACAGCTATGGAAGAGGAGCATTCCTTGGAAGTGTAGCTGCTGCACTGTGAAAGGAAGTGGACTGCTCAGGGAGAAAGCTGCTAGGACGGTCAGTTTGGGACCCTAGGCTTCTGACTGGAGCTCATCTTCAAATGTTTGAGAGGCTGGATTCTATCCCTGAGACTGCCCTGAATGTGTCCTAGGACTGCATAAACATGTCCTCTGCAAAGCACATATTTGAATTCTTGGTTCTATTCTAAAATTTGTGAAGATGGCTTGACACCCAAGATAAACTGTCATGTGTCCTGACTCAATTGTTTGAGACAACTACAAATAGACACTTTGGGCAACCTTTATAGTGCAAACAAATAGTTTAGCTTACAGATATCTTAAGGGCTTTAAAAATAGTTGCCCATAATGATCAGAGTCAATCTCTCTCTCTTCCCCCCTTATTTTATTGGAAATTTTGTTACATAAAAGTCTCTGTATCTTTTCCCACGTTGAATTTCACTGTTGCCTGGTAAAAATTCCAGCGAATCCTATAAAAAATGTCAGACAGCATGTTGCTTTTGCTCTTGTGAAGGTCAAGTGACTTTTTCTCAAGATGCTTGAGGACACACTTCCTGCCTTTGATCACCAACAGGTCAGTGGTTTTCCTTGTGTTCATCCTTTGCACTTGGCAAGTGTTCTTGAGTGTGTGACTTCATGTGTCCTCTTCCCACCTTCCACTTAGGTTATTTCTTTCTCAAGATGTTGCCTCTAACCAGTTTTCTCCATTTCTGAGAATCTAATTACATTTAGCTTTATAGTTTTTTTTTCTTTACCAGTTTTATATTCATGTGGAAGCCTTACATTGTATCTACTTATTCATCATTCTTAAACTTTATGCTAGTTTTCTTTAGATTTGATATGGTATACAGACCAGCATAGAGATGATGTTATATTATTTCATTTACTTATTTTAGATTTATCTTTTATATCTTTAATTACAATTCTGAAATCGTTTTAAAATTTGCAATTGGTTGTCTTTATTTTTATAAATTCTTATACTCTGGTTAGATTATTCATATTTTTATTTATTGTTTTCTTCTCTCTTCTCTTAAGAGTAAGTTATTTCCATCCTAAAATCCTTCATGGGTGACTTCAATATCGTAATAAACACTAACTTCTTTCTACTCATTATTGTTTCCCCCTTGGGTTTTGGTTATTTGACAATAATATGCATTCTGTATAAAATCTGTTAGAAAAAAAAACTTATTAGCCTTCAGGAGGGATTTGTCATTCTCATTTCCAGAACAATAGAGTTACAGTGGATTCTCTTACAACAATCAGAGATGAAATAACTAAGGGATGCACTGCAGTTTGATGTTATTTTCCTGCCTCAACTCCCATCAGGATACTGCATTGTTTTAGTGATCATTTCTCTTTCAGCTCCTATTGGTGCCATTTTCTCAGATGACCTTGAAAAGTGTGAGCAGTACTCATCAGGTGTTTCACAGAGTGACCCACAACTATGATTGGAGTTATGTTTTTCTATTAGCAAAGAAAACTATATATTTATATATTTAGGGTAGAAAACAATGGAGGTAAAGGACCACTGTCATCATATCATATGAAGGACATACACTATCAAACTATTTTAGCACAATGACATTAGTTAGCCACGACAATTGGCTGAGGTGATATTTGCCAGATAGCTCCACTGTGAATCTTTCCACACTATTCTCTTAGGAAGACATCATACACTGCCTATACTTACAGAGTGGGGGTATTCTTACCTTTTGAAGATCATAAAATCGACATGGTGATTGGGAATTATGCACAAGAGATTTATTTTTCATACTTATGTATGCATGCATTTATATATTCAAACACTTATTTATACTTGTGGGCTCATGAATATTCATGTTTTTACTTGGGTTATAACCAAAAAAAAAATACTGTATTTTTTTTTGTTGTATTTCAGCTTTCCTATTTGTCTTTTTACTGTCTTCTATGTTCTTTTGATATACCTCCATAACTTTGCTTGTGTATGAAGTCAGTATTTTAGTATTTCACTTCCCACCTATTTTGGTCATTCTATACCTAAGTCTTTTGTTAAAGATTTTATTTATTTATTTATTTATTTATTTATTTATTTATTTATTTGAGAGAGAGATAGAGAGAAAAAGACAGAGAGAGAATTATGCACCACAGCCTCCAGCCACAGAAAAAGAACTCCAGATGCATGCACCAACTTGTGCATCTGGCTTACGTAGGTCCTGGGGAATCTAGCCTAGAACGGGAATCCTTAGGCTTCACAGGCAAGTGCTTAACTTCTAAGCCATCTCTCCAGCCCAATATCTAAGTCTTATAACCACCCATTTCTTAAGGAAGCCCTGATTTCTTTTGAATGGTATTAAAAAATAAATTCTGGATATTTGACTTCCAGGTAAGATGGTAGCAAAGTAGCCATGCCAAAGAAGCCTTGGGGGGGGGGTGTGGGTTAAGCACAGAAACAACAAGATATACTCTTCTACTAAAAAGTGAAGGTATAAAAGGAATTATTAACCACAGAAGAGAAACGGGAGAGACCTAGAACCTCTAGAAAGCAGGAAAATAGCCCAAAGTGGCTCCCACTACAGTACCAACAGCCCTGATCTGCACACCTGCCCAGCCCTGTGCAGCACAGAGCTGCAGGAGCAGAAGCCAGGTGAAAGGATTTTTTACTTGCCTTAGCCCCATCACAAACACAAGAAACCTGAAGGGGAAGGTATCAGGGACAAGCTGAGCAGTTGCTGAAGGTGATCACAAACAGGATCAGCTGAGCATCTCCAGTATAACTCCAGGCACCCTGCACAGCCTCCCTTCCCCATCTGCCAGTGCTGTGAACCACCAGAGAACTTATCCACCCTCCAGCCACACAGCATCCAGCAATTGATCAGAACACCAGACCCAGTGACCCAAGCAGCCTAACCAAAACCACAGTGCAACACAGAGGGATTAAGGTGGGCACTCAGCATTGGTGAGATTGGAAGCCATTTCATAAGATAACAGAGCCTACTTACACAAAGCCAGGTACATAGGCCTGCATTGGAAGTTCTAATCTCACCTTCCATGTCAGGGCAGGTTATGCATTAGAGTTGATTAATGCATTCTTGGTTGGCTTACCATTCTCAAATAAGTTGTATTTTGGTATTGACTGTTATTGCCTTTGATGTTTCTGAATTTATAGGGGCTTTGTCTTTTTGCTCTGTCATTATTAGGGACAGGGTTTCACTTGGTCCCAGGCTGAACTGTATGTAACTAATTCCAGAAGAGAAATCTCGGCCTCCCAGTTGAAAGCAATAAGGGTGTGGGACAACCTAAGGGCCTTTAACTTTATTAGATTCTGTTCGTTTTAATCCCCAATCTTGCATAAGTACTCTGTGCTGGTTTTGATTGAATGTGTATATTCTTTAATTGAATTTTAGAATTTGCCAGCAATTTGCTCCACCCAGCCTACTAGAATATGTGAATAGCAGGTAAACTCAACACCTAAGGTCACTTATGCTGTTACTCAGGGAGTATAAGAGCCATACCTGGCACCTTAGTCTCCTATCGTGAAGATAAATAAAGTTGGATTTACATAGCTAAGAACACTAAAGAGAATTAGAAAACCCAAACATCAAATTATCAAGATGCAAAAATCTCTATACTATAATACAAGAAACACAAAAAAATCAAGGTAATACAATTCTACCAAAAATTATAAATCTATCAGAAATGACCTCCAGTGAGGCTGTCTTAGATGAATTGCCTGACAAAGATTCTTAAAAATGATTTTATCTATGCTCAAAGACATCAAAAAAGAACTCAAAGAAACCAAAGAATAAAACAAACTCTTGAAGGAGAACACATGAAACCAACTTAATGAAATAAGAAGGTCAATATAAGACATGAGTAAGGAAATAGAAACAATGAAAACAATACAAATCAGCAAATGAAAAGAGTAAGTCAAATAGATAACTTTGTAGAAAGTCTCACCTGTAGATTTGGTCAAGGAGAGGGCAGAATATCTAAACTAGAAGATCAAGTACAGATCTAATACAGTCCAACAAAGAGAAAGACAAACTAATAGGATGGTATAAATTGGAAGTTCAAGACATTCAAGATACCAAGAAGAGATCAAACATAAAAATTCAGGGCATAGTAGGAGCAGAATTTCACTCCAAAGGCATAGAAGGTATTTTCAACAAAATTATAGAAAAAAACATTCCCCCAAATAGGGAAAGTGATGCCAATACAGACACAGGAAGCCTGCAGAATGCCAAAACAGACAAAATCAGAAATGAACCTCTCACCACCATATTATAATTAAACCACAAAACACACAAACCAAAGAAAAATATATTGATAGCAATTACAGAGAAAAATAAAGGCACACAAGGCAAGCCCATCAGGATAACAGCAGATTACTCAACACAAACTTTAAAAGCCAGAAAGGCTTAGAATGATGTATTCCAAGTTCTGAAAGTTAACAACTGTCAACTAAGATTACTTAATGCAGCAAAGCTATCCATCCATTGACAGAGAAATAAGGACATTCCCCATCAAAAATAGGCTAAAAGGCATATATGACTACTAAACCAGCTCTACAGAAAATACTTCAAAGGGTACTTCATGCTGAAGAGAAAGAAAAGCAAACAAATAAGGACACAGGAAAAAATAAACCATACTTAAATAGTAGTTAATATAAGAGAGTAAAGGAAAAACAAGAACAACAGAACAAGAAGAATGGCAAGAATAAATCCATACCTTTCAATAAAACTCTTAAGATTAACAGCCTCAAGGCTCTGACCAAAAGACACAGGCTTGCAAACTGGGTTAAAAAGGAGGATCCTTCTATTTATTGCCACCAAGAAACTACCTTTCCATAAATACAGACACTATCTTAGGTTAAATGATGAAAAATGGTATTTTAAGCAAATGGGCCTAGAAAAAAAGCAGATGTTGCTATCCTACTATCTGACACTGTAGACTTCAAACCAACATTAGTTAGGAAAGATAAAGAAGGCCACTTTATATTGATTAAAGGAACACTACAACAGGAGGACATTACAATTCTAAACATATATGCCATTAACATGGGGGATCCCAATTTCATCAAAAAAAAATTATTAGACTTAACACATAATACCAAATGTAATTGTAATGGGTGACTTCCATATTCCACTTTCATCAATTGCCAGGTTATCCCAGCAAAAAATAAACAGAGAAGTATCTGCATTAAATGAGGTCATAGAACAAATGGACCTAACATATATCTACAGGACATTTCATCCAAATACTGCAGATACACATTCTTTTCAGAAGCACATGGAACATACTCTAAAATAGACCATATATTAGTTCACAACAGAAATCTTAAAAGAAATACAGGAAAATTGAAATAATTCCTTGCACTATATCTGATCACAATGGAATTAAACTATAAATTAATAGCAAGAAAAGCTATAGAGCATACCCAAAATCATGGAAACTAAACAGTACACTACTGAATTATGAATGGGTCAATGAAGAAATCAAGAAGGAAATGAAAAACTTCATAAAATCAAATGATAATGAGAACACAACATACTAAAACATTTAGAACCCAATAAAGGTAGTCCTAAGAGGGAAATTTATAGCTTTAAGTGCCTATATTAAGAAATTAAAATGGTTGCAAGTAAACAACTTAATGCTTCACCTTAAGTCCTTTGAAAAAGAAGAACACGGCAAACCAAAAATTACTAGATGGGAAGAAATATTAAAATTAGGGTAGAAACTATTGAAATAGAACCCCCCCCCCCAAAATACAAAGAATCAAGGAAACAAATAGTTGTTTCTTTGAAAGAATAATCAAGATTGATAAACCCTTGGCAAATTTAACTAAAAGAAAGAGGGAAGAGATACATATCAATAAAATAGAGATGCAAAAAGGCACCATTACAAAAGATACCAAAGAAATTCCAAAAATCATAAGAACATACTTTAAGAACATATACTCCCCTAAGTTTGAAAATCAGAAAGAAATGGTTGGCTTCCTAGATTTATATGACCTACTAAAATTAGGTCAAGGTAAGATAAACTATTAAATAGGCCTAGGCCTATAACAAGTACCAAGATTAAAGTTTTATATATATATAAAACTCCCAACTGACAAAAGTGAAGACCCAGATGGATTCATGGTGAATTTTATCAGACCTTCATGGAAAAACTAACACCAATGCTTCTGAAACTTTTCTATAAAATAGAAACAGAAGGAATATTACCAAATTCCTTCTATGAAGCCAGCATCACCCTGATACCATAACCAGACAAAACAGAACAAAAAAAATTACAGACCAATCTCCCCCATGAACATAGATGCAAAAATTTTCATCAAAATATTGGCAAACAGAATACAAGAATATGTCAAAAAGATCATTCACTCCAACCAAGCAAGCTTTATCCCAAAGATGCAGGAATGCACCTCTACATAATGCAAATTGATAAATGTAATACATTATATAGCCAGGTGTGGTGGTGCACGCCTTTAATCCCAGCACTTGGGAGGCAGAGGTAGGAGGATCTCTGTGAGTTCAATGCCACCCTGAGACTATAGAGTGGATTCCAGGTCAGCCTGAGCTACAGTGAGACCCTACCTCAAAAATAAAAAAAAGTAATACATTATATAAATGGACTGAAGGAAAAAAGAAATCACATGATCATCTCAACAGATGCAGAAAAGAGATATGACAAAATCCAACAACCTTCATGATAAAAGTCCTACAGAAACGGGGAAGAGAAGGAACATATCTCAATATAATAAAGGTTATTTATGACAAGCCTACAGCCTACATAATACTAAATGGGGAAAAACTTGAAACATTTCCACTAAAATCAAGAAAAAGACAAGGGTTTCTACTGGCTCCACTTCTATTTAATATAGTACTGGAAGTCTTAGCTATTGCAATAAGGCAAGAAGCACACATAAAATGGATACAAATTGGAAAGGAAGAGATCAAATTATCGTTATTTCCAGATGATATAATTCTATACATAAAAGACCCTACAGACTATACTGGCAAATGGTTAGAGCTGATTAACATTTTCAGCAATGTAGCAGGATACAAAATTAACACAGAGAAATCAGTAGCCTTCCTATATACTAACAACAAACATACTGAGAGTGAACTCAGGGAATCATTCCCATTCACAATTGCCTCAAAAAATATTTTTAAAAAGTACTTTGTAATAAACCTAACCAAGGAAGTGAAGGATCTCTACAATGAAAACTTTAAAACACTCAAGGCAGAAATTGTAGAAGACAGTAGGACATGGAAAGACATCTCATGTTCTTAGGTTGAAAGAATCAATATTGTGAAAATGTCAAATCTTTCCAAAAGCAATCTACACATTTAATGCAATCCCTGTCAAAATTCCAATGGCATTCTTCATGGAAATAGAAAACACAATCCTAAAATTCATTTGGAGGTGCACACGTGCGTGCGTGCGCGCACACACACACACACAAAACCAAAACCTTGACTATACAAAACAATTTTGAGAAACAAAAATAAGGCTAGTGGTATCACCACACCAGACTTTAGACTATATTACAGAGCCATATTAACAAAAATACCATGGCACTGGCACAAAACAGACACATAGATCAATCAAACAGAAAAAAGGACCCAGATTTAAGTCCAGGCAGCTACAGCCACCTGATCTTTGCCAAAAATGCCAAAAATACTCATTGAAAAAAAGACAGCCTTGTCAACAAATGGTGCTGGGGAAATTATATATCTATATGTAGAAGGATTAAAATAGATCCTTTCTCTCTCAATCCACAAGAATCAAGTCCAAATGGACCAAAGACCTTAATAGCAGACCTGAAACAGAAACTGCTAGAGGAAAAACACAGGGGAAACCCTTCAGCATATTGGCATAGACAATGACTTTCTGAATACAACCCCAACTGCTCAGGGAATAGAACCACGAATCAACCACTGGGACCTCATGAAATTACAAAGCTTTTTACAGCAAATGACACTGTGAATAGAGCAAAGAGGCAACCTATAGGACGAGAGAAAATCTTTTCCAGCTATACATCTGACAGAACATTAACATCCAGAATATACCAAGAACTCAAAAACCTAAATAATGAGAAATCAAATAATCCAATTTAAATATGGGCTATGGAACTAAATTGAGAGTTCTCATAAGAAGAAATACAGATGGCCTATAACCATCTATAAAAAGTTCTATATCCTTAACCATCAGGGAAATGCAAATTAAAACTACTTTGAGATTCTACCTCATTCTGTTCAGAATGGCTATCATCAAGAAAACTAACAACAAGAAATACTGGCGAGGATGTGGAAAAGAGCAACCCTTCTACACTGTTGGTGGGAATGTAATCTGGTACAGCCATTGTGGAAATCAGTTTGGTGGTTGCTCAGATAGCTAAAATCAGATTTACTATATGACCTAGCTATACCTCTCTTAGGCATATATTCTAAGGACTCATCTCACTAACTTAGAGATATTGCACATCCATGTTTATTGCTGTTCTGTTCACAATACCTAGGTAATGGAACCAGCCTAGATGTCCCTCAACTGATAGGTGGATGATGAAGATGTGGTACATTTATACAATGGAGTTCTATTCAGTGGCAAAGAAAACAAAATTATGAAATTTGCAGGGAAATGGATGTATCTGGAAAGGATTATACTTAGTGAGGTAACTCAGGCCCAGAAAGCCAAACATTGCATGTTCTCTCTCATATGAGGATCCTAGCTACAAATGTTTAGATTTGTATGTGAGTTGGAATAAAACTAGGCAGCAGAGGCCAGTAAGCTAAAAAGGGGCTATAAGGGAGGGAGGGAGAGGGAGGATTTAAGAGGATGGTATTGTATATATATATATATATATAAATAGAAGAACATATTGCTGGGTCTGGAATGGCCTAAGTGAGTTCAGGGGAAGAGAATGAGTAAAGTAAACGTGGGGACAGGGTTAATCAAAATCTAAGAGGCATGAATAAGACATATGGAAACCTACTTTTTTGGGCACTCAGAGCCATAGATTCTTACAACAAAAAATTCAGTGCCAGGGATGTGATACATTCCAGTGAGTTGTTGATCAGGGAGGTCTCTGATTCCCCCAAAACATTACAGGATATTGCCAAAGCTCTTGATTTCCCACCACAATAGATAGTAAGACCCTATTGCTGAAGACTCCATATACTTGGGCTGCAAAGTCACTGAGAAATCTTGCTGGAGCTGAGTTAGAAACCTCCTCCCTGTAGTCTAGCTGATAGAAAGCTGGTGTGATGGTTAAGTTTGTGTCAACTTGATTTGTTTAGGAATCCACAGACATTCCTCATAAGTGTGTTTCTGAGGCTGCCTCTAGGATTAACTAAAGGAAGAATCCTTCCCCCAGGGGTAAGCCTTCCCCCAGAGTGGGCGGCCCAGAGTGGGCAGCCCCTCTTGGAGGAGGGGGCTGGTTGATAAAAAGGAGCTCTGGGAAGACAGGCTCTCTCTCTCTCCCACCTGGCTGCCGGTGCTACTAGCTGCTTGGTGTTTTCTGCTTGGTACCTGCTGCTTGGTGTTGCTGCTCTCCAGTGTGGACTGAAGACCAGGGTGGACTGAAGAGCAGCGTCTCTCCAGGAAGCCTCCAGGCCTTCAGTGCCGGATTGGGACTGCTGAGGCCTCCAGCCTCGTGCACTGAGCAG